>CM042379.1:2506974-2644474 GCA_023634145.1 Thymallus thymallus
TTACAAGACACTGGGATACACGCAGTGAAATGTGTCTTTCTACAAAGCTCTTAGAGGAGAGGAGAGAGAGATGGAGGAGAGGAAACAGAGGGATGAGTTACCTGGAGAGGGAGGCTGGGGACGAGGCAGGTGACCCCGAAGCCAATCAGTAGCAAGTTGGTGAAGATGAAGGCCCGTGTGGCGTTGGTGATCTTCTGGATTTGTCTGTCACGACGTTTGGGCTGGGTAAGGTCTCTATCAGAGGAGACATCTTATGTTACATACACACTCTCTGGTTACACAGATAAAATAGAACTGTCTTGTGGACACTATGATAATATCTGGGAGGCAGGGGAATCCTAGTGTGTGTGTGTGTGTGTGTGTGTGTGTGTGTGTGTGTGTGTGTGTGTGTGTGTGTGTGTGTGTGTGTGTGTGTGTGTGTGTGTGTGTGTGTGCGTGTGGAACTCACCTTGTGACCGGCTTCGCGTTCTCATCCTCACACTCTTTGAGTTTCCAGTCCATGATGTACCCGATCACTGGAGCAGTCATCAGACACAGCAGCTGCAGCACTCCGAAAATGGAGGTGTACACACTCACTGTGAATGGCAGGAGAGACAGAGACATGTTATTCCCCAGGACTATTGCCTCCAAAGCTTACGATCCATCAAAATAGCATGGTGTTTACAGCAAAATGGACAGGGTTGCAGTCTTAAGTCAAAGTGAATCAATGTCAGTTTAGGTTATGATTCATGAGTCAAGGTGAATCAAAGTCAGATGAAGAGATGTGAATAGATGGACTCAATGCTCATCTAATCTAGCCTGAAGTCTTACCTACTTCCATCTTCTCCTCTGCAGAGGCAGTAAGAAGTCAGTGTGACAGGAAGAGGAAGAGGAAGTGGAAGAGGGACAGACCAAGAAGAATTAGCCAGAGCAATTCAGAGATGAAAAAAACTCCAGGTTGACGCGATTACAGAGGAGCTTTGAAGATTGTAAGAATAAAAAAATAGCAATTCTCTGACTAGTTGTAAAGTTAATTACTGTATCAAAACTACAAGGGGTTGATAACGTTTCAGTGTTAAGACACACACCTGTGCTGAAGTCTCTGTCGGACAGCGACTCGAGGATGTTGTTCATGGCTCCCATGTAGAAGATCAGCCTCAGCTGGGTGACACACATGGTGATCAGGCTGAGCATGAAGATAGGGCTCAAGACGCTCTTCATGAAGGACTGGGCTGTGGACACACGGGAGGAGAGACAGATCAACAACAACAACAACAGGACACAGTACCTTAATATTCACTCCAGCAAAGCCGACGGTTAAAACGGTGATGCTGCATTACATCTCAGAATGCTAGTTATTTAGGTAACTTGATTTGTTATAGGAGGATAAAGCACATAATTATAATACTGGAGTGAAGGTTTTACTGTGTGTACTGTACAGGATAGGCCTTCTTTCATTTCCTACACATGCTGTGATGGAAAACTACCAGGGGGCAAGCTGCTTCACCTCAGAAACAACATGGAGGTAGGGGAAATAGGAAGCTCGAAGTCTAAATAGTCCATGGGTCCCTGGATGGCAAGGTAACATGTGGGGGCCCGTGCAGTAAGCAAGGGCCTGGGGCCATGGTTCGTTAATCATCTACTGATCTCAAAGCTGTAAAAGCTGCAGCAGGGCAGTGGAAAAGTCTTAATGGTCACGCCACAGATGTGTCCAGCGTTTATTACCCAGTGCTGCAGGTATCTGTCCAATGCTCTGGAGACTGGACCATAGTTGACGTACTGGCTGGACAAGGGGCTCAGAGTCTGATTCATGAGAGCAGGTGGTTCTAACAGTCTGTCTCCATCTATAACACTGGGTCTCCCCTGTGTCCTGGACCCATAATGTGTTAAAATATTATTCACAAAGCATCTCAGAGTAGATTCTGGGTTCAGTTTAGTATTTTATATCATAATGAATTAGTGGGGAGTTCTGATCCTAGATCAGGACTCCTACCTTGGGTTTACATTCTTGACTGGCACAATTTATGACTACACTTGTAAGGACACACTGTGATCATTTTCAAAATACCTAGCCTACACTGGCAACAGTCGTCATGACCAGTGTTTACTTAAACACAAAACAGTCTCGTAATGGGAAAAACTCCTAACAACCAAATAAATCACCACCATCACATGCATCAGAATGCAAACACACACACACACGCACACACACAGAGAGACAGACAGAGAGACAGACAGACAGACAGACACAAGAGAGAGAGAGAGAGAGAGAGAGAGAGAGAGAGAGAGAGAGAGAGAGAGAGAGAGAGAGAGATGGGGGGGAGAGAGACAGAAAGAGACAAAAGAGAAAGAGAGAGTCATGGGGAGTTGGACCCTTGAAAACCTCCTGATAGGTGGAACTTATCCAGCAGGGTTACAGAACCGCGGGCATCCATCCTGTGTGTATAATGACCCCCCCCCAGGACCTTACTGACTGCCTTCTGGCCCCTCTGGCCCCTCTGGACCGGCCCCACCACTGCCACCCGAGCAGCACTTCTTGGAATGCGGTCCGAATCGATTGCACGGTCCGTTTGGTACCAAAGAGAGCCTGCAGAGAACCACAGGGCGCTCCACTGGGAGTTTGTGACCCTCAGGTCGAGCCCGAGGGGAAGAGGGGGCGCGGAGGGGCCACAGTGGAGGCGAGGCTGTTTTGGATGTTTGTGGATAATTGCAGCGTACAGATCTGGGTTAGTGAAGGCAAAGTGCACAGCCAGTTGTGCGTTTGCAGGATGTAATTTGGGAGAAGGAGGATGGCCTTGGTGACCTCAGAGCCAATGGCAGCGCTCCCTCAGACAAGCTGGCGGCTGGGACCAAAACACTGGCTGGTGGTGAGCCCACTCTGAAACATCAACATTGCACCAATGCAGAGCCCGTATTTACAAAGAGTTGTAGAGTATGGAATAGCAATCCGCTTTATAGAATATCCATCATAGAGGTAAACAGTCAACCATATGCTAGATCTGGGCCTGTATCTGGTGCTGATCTAGGATCAATTTAGCCTATTATATCCTGATCCTAGATCAGTACAAGATACAGGCCCAGATCTAGCATATGGTTGACTGTTTACCTCTGTTACCCTAAAGCAGGGGTAAACAGATCTATTTCTCTCTGTCAGTCTGCTCAGGATATTGTGTTGGTGAAGTGGTTGGACAGTTTTTGTGGGTCTTTTAAACATTAGACAGGCTTCTGGCAGACATGTCCTATGTCCAAATTAATAAAACATCTATTTCAAGAATGAACCCCATCACACTCACAGTGTGCACAGAAAATGAATCCCATCACACTCACAGTGTGTACAGAAAATGAACCCCATCACACTCACAGTGTGCACAGAAAATGAACCCCATCACACTCACAGTGTGCACAGAAAATGAACCCCATCACACTCACTGGGTCAAGTGCCTGGCCAGACACTTACATTATTCATCAAAAGCAGAGAGCTGAGTCATGTTCTCTGGTCTGGGATGAACAGATGTGGCCTGGCCAGACACTTACATTCTTCATCAAAAGCAGAGAGCTGAGTCATGTTCTCTGGTCTGGGATGAACAGATGTGGCCTGGCCAGACACTTACATTCTTCATCAAAAGCAGAGAGCTGAGTCATGTTCTCTGGTCTGGGATGAACAGATGTGGCCTGGCCAGACACTTACATTCTTCATCAAAAGCAGAGAGCTGAGTCATGTTCTCTGGTCTGGGATGAACAGATGTGGCCTGGCCAGACACTTACATTCCTCCTGGGACTTGCACTGGACCTCCAGGTCAACGGTGGAGAGACACAGCTTGTTGCCCTCCTGTTGGGCCAGATCCTTGGGGTTTTGCTTCATGCTGTTCCCCACGCTGAGTCGTCTCCCCACCGTGGTCACCTGGCGGTAGAACTGCTTTCCAGTGATCTTATGGTCAAAGCCCAGCCAGCTGAACTTGATCTTCACACTGAGGGAGGGAGGGAGACAGAGAGAGAGACAGAGAGAGAAAGAGAGAGAGAGAGAGAGAGAAAGAGAAAGAGAGAGAGAGAGAGAGAGAGAGAGAGAGAGAGAGAGAGAATGAGAGAGAGAGAGATAGAGAGAGAAAGAGGGAGAGAGAGAGAGAGAGAAAGAAAGGGAGAGAGAAAGGGAGCAGTGTAGGAGAAAACAGAGGATCTTAGTCCAATGTCACCCTGTCATATTACCTGTCATATTACCTGATATATTACCTGTCATATTACCTGTCATATTACCTGATATATTACCTGTCATATTACCAGTCATATTACCTGTCATATTACCTGATATATTACCTGTCATATTACCAGTCATATTACCTGTCATATTACCTGATATATTACCTGTCATATTACCTGACTTATTACCTGTCATATTACCTGACATATTACCTGTCATATTACCTGACATATTACCTGTCATATTACCAGTCATATTACCTGTCATATTACCTGATATATTACCTGACATAATACCTGACATAATACCTGATATATTACCTGTCATATTACCTGACATAATACCTGATATATTACCTGACATAATACCTGACATAATACCTGATATATTACCTGTCATATTACCTGACATATTACCTGATATATTACCTGATATATTACCTGACATATTACCTGATATATATTGTCATATTACCTGACATAATACCTGTCATATTACCTGATATATTACCTGTCATATTACCTGACATATTACCTGATATATTACCTGACATATTACCTGATATATTACCTGATATATATTGTCATATTACCGTATGTCTATATTCACAATCCTTTCTTAGATTTATGTGTGTTTGGTTATATGTTGTGAAACTATTAGATATTACTTGTTAGATATTACTGCACTGTCGGAGCTAGAAGCACAAGCATTTCACTACACCCGCAATAACATCTGCTAAACACGTGTATGTGACCAATAAAATGTTATTTTATTTTATTTTGACTAAATCCAGGTGAATGAGAGCAAAGCCAGCTGAGCTTCCTGTACACAGGGCCTCAAGCTTTCACCATGCTGCAGAGGGGTGTGTGCTGGGGGATGTAGTGTACTGAGCTCCAAGGAGAATGGAGACCCTATGGAAGGCCTTAATATTCCTACTCCAACTTAAGTAGTTGTATTATCCCCTAAACCTGTTATTGTTATTGTTGCTAATATTAGAAACTCTCTGTCTATTAGAATACAGCTAATGTTATACTGTAACTAATAATATAAGTTATATCACAAATACTAGTAATACTAAACAAAGATTAGGTTATGGGGATGGAAATATGCTGTAAAACTAATAATAACTAAGAAAGCTAAATCATTTTATGTTAAGAGTGTGATGTTTAGAGAGTGTCTTACGTGTAGTCCATATCCTCAGGTCCAGGGAAGGGCTCCAGGGGCCAGTTGAAGAAGCAGTTGATAAAGACGAGGCCAGCGCAGGCAGCCCACACCAGCAGGATGGTGATGAAGGTGGCTCCTAGGTCATAGATCACCTGATGAGAGAGGAAGCAGGGACCAACAACCACAACATTAGCCTCTATGTCTGACCACACTGACAGGGAATAGGAAAGTAGAGTCAAATAGGTAGCCCTGATACTAGAAAGCATAGTTAGGCTTGATAGCTAACCTCCATAATGGTGTGTATGTGTGTGTAGACTAGCTAAGTAGATGTGTGTGTGTAAGTTACCTTGATCCCAGGGAAGGTGACAGCGGAGGACGCATACGATCCAATCATGAGAGCGATGAAGGTGGAGCGAAGGTCACCAAACATACTGGGAAGCTGAGGAGAGAACACACGAAAGAGACAGGGTTAGGCCACGCTTAAATCAGATCAATGCATTCACTTGTGTTAAAACACTTGCATAGAGATGCTTGTGTAAAAACACATGCATAGCCATAGAGACACACGCATGACTTAAAAACAGTTTCCCCAAAAATGGAAGGCATGACATCATATTAGGAAATCGTAAATATGTTTTTGGGAGGTCGTTGACAGGGAATAAGTCATGTGGGTGGAGGCTTGTTGATGCTTTCCCCAGACTATTTATGGCAGAGTGAGAGAAAGTCCAGAGCAGCTTCCATATGTAGCCTTCTACTTGAGGTTAGAGCACAGGCTGTTCCCAACTCAACTCCTAACTGTAAACAACTGTCCTTGAGTAGAGGAGAGAGAGAGAGAGAGAGAGAGAGAGGGAGAGAGTGAGAGAGAGGAGGTAGAGAGAGAGAGAGAGAGAGAGAGAGAGAGAGAGAGAGAGAGAGAGAGAGAGAGAGAGAGAGAGAGAGAGAGAGAGAAGAGAGAGAATAGAGAGAGAGAAACAAAAGCCCTCTCTCCACTGTGGTTGTACTTGAATCTCCTCTCTTGAAAAAGCCAAACCTTGACCCAGAAAATGTAAAAAACTATCGGCCTATATCGAATCTCCCATTCCTCTCAAACATTTTTGAAAAAGCTGTTGCTTAGCAACTCACTGCCTTCCTGAAGACAAATAATGTATACAAAACGCTTCAGTCTGGTTTTAGACCCCATCATAGCACTGAGACTGCACTCGTGAAAGTGGTAAACAACCTTTTAATGGCGTCAGACCAAGGCTCTGCATCTGTTCTCGTGCTGTTAGACCTTAGTGCTGCTTTTGGTCTACACGGACAAGTTCTTGCCTAGTTTAGATCTTATCTGTCGGGAAAGATATGAGTTTGTCTCGGTGGATGGTTTGTCCTCTGACAAATCAATTGTAAGTTTCGGTGTTCCTCAAGGTTTCGTTTTAGGACCATTATTGTTTTCACTATATATTTTACCTCTTGTTGATGTCATTCGGAAACACAATGTTAACTTCCATTGCTATGCGGACGACACACAGCTATACATCTCGATGAAACATGGTGAAGCCCTAAATTGCCCTGGAAGCCTGTGTTTCAGACAAAAGGAAGTGGATGGTGCCACATTTTTTACTTTTAAACTCAGACAAAACAGAGATGCTAGTTCTAGGTCCCAAGAAACAAAGATCTGCTTTTGGATCTGACAATTAATCTTGATGGTTGTACAGTCGTCCCCCCAAAAACTGTGAAGGACCTCGGCGTTACTCTGGACCCTGATCTCTCTTTTGACGAACATATCAAGAATATTTCAAGGGCAGCTTTTTTCCAACTTTGTAACATTGCAAAAAATTTGAAACGTTTTGTCAAAAAATGATGCAGAAAAGCTAATCCATGCTTTTGTCACTTCTAGATTAGATTACTGCAATGCTCTACTCTCCGGCTACCCGGATAAAGCACTAAATAAACTTCAGTTAGTGCTAAACACGGCTGCTTGATCATATTACTCCCGTGCTAGCCTCTCTACACTGGCTTCCTGTTAAGTCTAGGGCTGATTTCAAGGTTTTACTGCTAACCTACAAAGCATTACATGGGCTTGCTCCTACCCATCTCTACGATTTGGTCCTGCCGTACATACCCACACGTACGCTACGGTCACAAGACGCAAGCCTCATGCCTCAGGACTACCTGGCCTGATGACTCCTTGCTGTCACCAGTCCACCTGGTTGTGCTGCTGCACCAGTTTCAACTCTTCTGCCTGCGGTTATGGAACCCTGACCTGTTAACCGGACGTGCCACCTTGTCCCAGACCTGCTGTTTTCATCTCGCTCTCTCTACCGCACCTGCTATTTCAACATCTAAATGCCCGGCTATGAAAAGCCAAGTGACATTTACTCCTGATGTATTTACCTGTTGCAACCTCTACAACCACTGTGATTATTATTGGACCCTGCTGGTCATCTATGAACGTTTGAACATCTTGGAGAAAGAACTGGCCTTGAATTGTTATAATCTCCACCTGGCACAGCCAGAAGAGGACTGGCCACCCCTCAGAGCCTGGTTCCTCTCTAGGTTTCTTCCTAGGTTTTTGCCTAGGAAGGGAGTTTTTCCTAGCCACCGTGCTTCTACATCTGCATTGCTTGCTGTTTGGGGTTTTAGGCTGGGTTTCTGTATAGCACTTTGTGACATTGGATGATGTAAAAAGGGCTTTATAAATAAATTACATTGATTGATTGAGAGTTGGGGAATGGAATGGGAGGGAGAACAAAAACGTTACTGATAGAAACACACCAAACATTAACCGACTGAGCCATTCACCAGCGCTACAACTCCTGAACATAACTGTTTCAAGGCATATTTGTTGAACTGTTGAACTGGGGCATAGTTCAACAGTTCTCCAAGAATTCCCCCGAACCAATCTCTCCATCCCTCCATCCACCCTCACCACAGGTTCCCTGCTTGTTAGAGCCATGGAGGAAATCTCTCACCCCAGGCCGTGGCCTCCCCAGACGTCATTAACCATGACCACTAATTGGAACAAAGGTTAACGGCAGAAACAAAACATCCCACATGACAGCTACACTAACAATCACATTCCATTCCTCCTGGAGACGTGAAATGGGCTGGAAACATCTCTATTATGACACTTACAGTAGGAGTAAGGCTCTACTGCAAGACAGTACTGGTGCCTAGTAGGCAAGACAAGAAGAGGTGTGTGTGTGTTTGGTTTTACTATGCTTGTGGGGAGATTTCGCCAGTCCCCACAAGGAAAAATAGTATTTTAGGCTTAAGTGTTAGGTGTAGGGTTACAATTAGGGTTAAGGTTAGGTTAAGTTAAGGGTAAGGGTTAGGTTTAGGGTTACAATTAGGGTTAAGGTTAGGTTAAGTTAAGGGTAAGGGTTAGGTTTAGGGTTACAATTAGGGTTAAGGTTAGGTTAGGTTAAGTTAGGTTAGGTTAGGTTAAGTTAAGGGTAAGGGTTAGGTTTAGGTTTAGGGCTTCGAAAAAAATGATTTTGAATGGGAATAAATAGTTTGGTCCCCACAAGGATAGTAAACAAATGCAGGCTGGCAGACAGAGGAGAGATCTCTCCTAGCACCCTACCTACCTCTCCTAGCACGCTACCTACCTCTCCTAGCACCCTACCTACCTCTCCTAGCACGCTACCTACCTCTCCTAGCACCCTACCTACCTCTCCTAGCACGCTACCTACCTCTCCTAGCACCCTACCTACCTCTCCTAGCACCCTACCTACCTCTCCTAGCACCCTACCTACCTCTCCTAGCACCCTACCTACCTCTCCTAGCACGCTACCTACCTCTCCTAGCACGCTACCTACCTCTCCTAGCACGCTACCTACCTCTCCTAGCACGCTACCTACCTCTCCTAGCACCCTACCTACCTCTCCTAGCACCCTACCTACCTCTCCTAGCACGCTACCTACCTCTCCTAGCACCCTACCTACCTCCACTTAGCACACTACCTACCTCTCCTAGCACCCTACCTACCTCTCCTAGCACCCTACCTACCTCCACTTAGCACACTACCTACCTCTCCTAGCACCCTACCTACCTCTCCTAGCACCCTACCTACCTCTCCTAGCACCCTACCTACCTCTCCTAGCACCCTACCTACCTCCACTTAGCACACTACCTACCTCTCCTAGCACCCTACCTACCTCCACTTAGCACACTACCTACCTCTCCTAGCACCCTACCTACCTCCACTTAGCACACTACCTACCTCTCCTAGCACCCTACCTACCTCTCCTAGCACGCTACCTACCTCTCCTAGCACCCTACCTACCTCCACTTAGCACACTACCTACCTCTCCTAGCACCCTACCTACCTCTCCTAGCACCCTACCTACCTCCACTTAGCACCCTACCTACCTCCACTTAGCACACTACCTACCTCTCCTAGCACCCTACCTACCTCTCCTAGCACCCTACCTACCTCCACTTAGCACCCTACCTACCTCTCCTAGCACCCTACCTACCTCTCCTAGCACCCTACCTACCTCTCCTAGCACCCTACCTACCTCTCCTAGCACCCTACCTACCTCCACTTAGCACCCTACCTACCTCCACTTAGCACACTACCTACCTCTCCTAGCACCCTACCTACCTCTCCTAGCACCCTACCTACCTCCACTTAGCACCCTACCTACCTCTCCTAGCACCCTACCTACCTCCACTTAGCACCCTACCTACCTCTCCTAGCACCCTACCTACCTCTCCTAGCACCCTACCTACCTCTCCTAGCACCCTACCTACCTCTCCTAGCACCCTACCTACATCTCCTAGCACCCTACCTACATCTCCTAGCACCCTACCTACCTCCACTTAGCACAGCTTCAATCAGAAGTGTTGGCTGTGGCATTGCCCTGGAATAAACTCATACGGAATATGCTGAATAATGAGCTTGAGTGTCGTCAAGGATTTGCTTTCCATTGCTCTGCTCTCCTCAGTTCCCCTATCTATCTGTCACCACCAGACTGTCAGTGTTTCACCAGACTATCACATGACCACAATGACCTCACTGAGTCAGTCAGTCATAGACAGACAGACAGACAGACAGACGGACAGACGGACAGACGGACAGACGGACAGACAGACAAGCACAGGTCAGTAAAGATACTAACCTATATCCCAGTCATCCTTTGTCTGTCTGTTTGGCTAATATTTTGGTTTACCAGGTTTGGATGTAATGGAACGAGTTCACCTGCCTTTGATCAAATTAAGGACATGGGGGAAAAGGAACAATAATGAATTGTCAACAGCAGGTAGAGCCTAAACCATCAACAGCATCTGCAGGGCCAAACCAGCTCACATCCTAAACGCTACAATTACTGTAGTTGACTCATTAGTTTTGGTGGTCTGAAGTCAGTTTAACTGAGAGTTACTGTGGTGGTTCCAAAACAAACCGCCACAAACAAGTTTCTCCATCTCGTTCACGTGCAGAAATCAAACCACATAATTATGTCTTATAACTATGGCACAATAAGAAGGATATCCAGCTGTCAACGTAAAGAAGGAGCTAGATTTACAGCTTGTTAGCAGGAACGTTTGGGAAACAGGATCTGTATCACAAAAAGCCTTGGGGTACTACATTGCAGAACATTCAGATAGAAATACTTCATAGGAATCACGTCAGCACTAATAATTGCATTTCTCTCAGCAACGTTGAACAATGTTTGTCTATTGAACCTGGCCCTGATAGCGGTGCAGCCATGAGTTTGTCTTTCTAATCTGCCTGGCCACCGTACAGTGTTCCAATTTCGGAGCACTTCCTGAATTCTGCTCCATCAGGCATGACTAAATAGAAACAACAACCCAGGGCTGGTTAATGATTGGCCAACTCTTTTCTCTCTAGGCCAATCTCAGTTCACCTGAGACATTACCTGTTCCTGTTTGATGAGTACTGTCTCTGTCTGCATCCCAAATGGCACCCTATTCCCTACATAGTGCACTACTTTTGACCAAGTCCCTATGGACCCTGGTCAAAAGTAGTGCACATAGGGAATAGGGTGCCATTTGGGGCACAGGCCCATCTCTGTTAGCTCTGCTAGAGCCCGGCGGAAAAGGCAGGGTCAATACAAATGGTTGACTGTCTGCATTCATCTTACCGTCTCTATTTGGCTCCATTTTGAGATCTGAACAGTCATGGAGATAAGAAATAAAGTCTGTTTGTAGAGTGTTGGACTATAGTGTCTAACTCTATAGGAAGTACTGGAAGCTAAACAAGGTTGCTAAGTTGTTGTGGGGGAGCAGCAACATGATGGGATGTCTTTAACCAATACAGGCTGATAACTCCGGATCTAGACACTGCAGCCAGTGCCGTGTCTGATAACAAAACGTCTACAATACACTTTCATACACTCAATAGGCTACGTGCTATTAGTTATCACCTGAGAAGATTGAGAAAATCCCTATCTGAAATGCTGAGTGATGTTTGCAGACAGTAAAGAATGCCTGCAGTGTTCCTGTAAAGCCAATAAAGGAAGCAGTCCAATCCTATTCTTATATAAGTAAATACTACACTTTCCATATCAAAATGTTGAGTGTCTGCAGTTCTACTTGAAAAACAAACCCTAGCCAGAAAACAACCCATTGCGTCTGAATTCATCTTGATTCTTTTGTGTGACGGCAGCAATGATCGTTCTCTTTAGTGCAGCAGATGGAGACAGAGGGAGAAGAAAGTGGGAGTGACAAGAGGAGAGTGGAAGTGTGGAATAACTAAAAGCCTCTAGAGAACAGACAAGAGGAGAGTGGCAGAATGGGGGAATCAGAGAAGTGAAAGAGAGAAGAGGGGCTGATGTTAAAAGCTTCCGTGATTACTGGACGTTCTCAACAGCCAAAGGGAACCAGTACAAACCGGTCCAATCCTGACAGGACAGAACTCCATCATAAAATGAGTCAACATGCTGTGTCCCTGACGACCACACTCAGACAACACCAGCCTTGATGTGAATCCCTCTCCACCCTTACTGGACATTAAACCTAAAGCTGAGTGCATGGTGAAAACAACACCAACAACAACAACAGCATGTGCAGCAGTAATACTGCCTCTATGATCCATCCACGTCTGTTAATAAGGAAATCACCATGACCCTGAGGTCAGTGCCTCCACAGTCTAGTAGTGTGTCATCAAGCACCAGTCAACATCTGATGGCAGGACATTTTACAGGCAGGGGGGTCGGTGTTCGTGGTGGTGGTCCTGTCTGAGTAGAGATGAGCTATCATTAGTCCAGCCTTGTCAAAGATCTGTTTGTACTTTCCTGGCAAGAGAACAACATATGCAGATCTGGGACTAGCACAAACAGATCTGAGACCAGACTATCATTAGTTCACTTCACCTTTGACATGTATCTCTCTACCCTCTCCATCATTCTCTTTCCAAGTGCCAGGAAGAAGTAAATAATCGTCTAGGACCGAATTTAGTGGCACAGATCCCAGAGAGGGTTTGAGACTTAGTGACACAGATCCCAGAGAGGGTTTGAGACTTAGTGACACAGATCCCAGAGAGGGTTTGAGACTTAGTGGCACAGATCCCAGAGAGGGTTTGAGACTTAGTGACACAGATCCCAGAGAGGGTTTGAGACTTAGTGGCACAGATCCCAGAGAGGGTTTGAGACTTAGTGGCACAGATCCCAGAGAGGGTTTGAGACTTAGTGACACAGATCCCAGAGAGGGTTTGAGACTTAGTGACACAGATCCCAGAGAGGGTTTGAGACTTAGTGACACAGATCCCAGAGAGGGTTTGAGACTTAGTGACACAGATCCCAGAGAGGGTTTGAGACTTAGTGGCACAGATCCCAGAGAGGGTTTGAGACTTAGTGGCACAGATCCCAGAGAGGGTTTGAGACTTAGTGTGTGTGTGTGTGTGTGTGTGTGTATGTATTTGTACAGGAGGAGAGCTGTGTGTGTGTGTATGTATTTGTACAGGAGGAGAGCTGTGTGTGTATGTGTATGTATTAGTACAGGAGGAGAGCTGTGTGTGTATGTATTTGTACAGGAGGAGAGCCGTGTGTGTATGTGTATGTATTTGCGTGTATGTCTGGGAGGAGTGCGGAGGGGTTGAGAGAGAGATGGCTAGAGGAAGGTTAGGAGAGACATCTGCAATTAGAAGAACCATAAAAAAGAGAACACAGAGAGAAAAAGATGGAGATGGAGTAGGGGTATTGTGTTGCATACCTTTCCTTTTGTGTAAACCAACAATACAGATGACTTTGAAACGCATAATAAACCTTAACATAATATCACATCAACTGTCTTTGGGGGAGAAACTCAATGAGTTCAGACTGATTGAATGAGATACAATGTATCCATTTTGGCTTTTGTGGGAAAAAAGGGTACATTTGAATTAAAAAACATATTTCTTTCCTCTGTGAAAACCATTGACCCTCACACCCGAGAGTAGAGAGGAGAAGAAGAAAGTTTCGAAGAAAAAGGTCCGGCTGTACAAAAACAACATGAACCCAGACCAGCAGTGTAAAACACACTGTTAGTCCGAGCAAGGAATTACTGCAGTGAGGTTACTGCCACAGAACAGCTGAAACAGCACCAAAGGCCAGTTCATTGGCACGGACACACACACACACACACACCACATGCACACACGCACACACATCCACACACGTGAGGGAACTAAACAGCTAATGCAGGACAGGCTGAGACATGCTGGTGTGGGGAATTAATGAAACCAGAGAAAATTAAAACAGACAGAAAGACAGACAGACAGACAGACAGACAGACAGACAGACAGACAGTCAGACAGACAGCCCTGCAGTGGGGGGTGGTGGGGAGGCTAGGGGGCAGGAAACTGCCAGGGAGGGGTTGAAGGAACCCCAGTAGCGCTAAGTGTGACTGACTTCCTACTTCCTGTTTGTCAGCTTCGCTCCCCTCTCCACCTCTAACCCTGTCTCCCTACTCCCTCTCCCCCCTCCTCCCCACTGTTCCCATCCCATCCCATCTCTGCTCCCTTCCTCTCTCTCCCTACTCCCGCCATAGACATGCATCATTGCTCCCTCCCCTCTCTCCCCTCCCCAGCCTCTCTCTCCCTGCGGTCCAGGGGAAAACGCCACTTACCGTGAGGGAAGTAAACGTCATGCACATGCCTCCGAACCCGTTCAGTGCCAGAGCAAAGAATATGAGGACGGACAGATCTGTACAGAGAAAACACACATGTTAAGGAGATGGGATGGAACCGACATACACACTAGAATAGATCATGAGGAAATCAAGAAAGAATAAAAAAATATACATACTCTTTGGGTCGCTCGATCCATAAGCAATCAGGAGACAGGAGAATGCAAAGCAGGTACTGAAATAACAGAGAACAGGTTGAATATGAGGAAGGTTTATTAATAACAGAGAACAGGTTGAATATGAGGAAGGTTTATTAATAACAGAGAACAGGTTGAATATGAGGAAGGTTTATTAATAACAGAGAACAGGTTGAATATGAGGAAGGTTTATTAATAACAGAGAACAGGTTGAATATGAGGAAGGTTTATTAATAACAGAGAACAGGTTGAATATGAGGAAGGTTTATTAATAACAGAGAACAGGTTGAATATGAAGAAGGTTTATTCATACAAAGACACACCCAAACCAACTCAGAAACAGAACATAAAAACATATGCAGTAGCAAGTTGTATTAAACCCTGTACCGAGGTTAAGGTTTTTGTGATAATATCAATACAACTTTAGAGTGCCATGTTTGCGTGTGCATTGCGGAAATTATTCTGCCAATACCGTGCGCCATCCAACTTCTGACATCAATGTAGTGAATTTGGGGGATGGCCCATTCCGGGACTCGAACCCGGGTACAGAGACTGTCACCCCAACACCTTATCTTAAATTACAGTGGCCGCCACTGTACATACTACCTTGTCTCTGTTCTCTTACCTGCCGAGCAGCCGGAGCTTGCGGGGGCCATACTTGTCCATGACAATGCCCAGGGGCAGGGTGATGGCACTAAGGAGGAAGGAGCCCACAGTGAAGGCCAAGTTCAGCATCTCATCCTGGTCCTTACAGATGGGCCAGCTGTTCATCTGGAGGTACTCCTCCTCCACCATGGGGCTCTGGGTGTTCCCCTCCGCATCCCCAACCAGGACTGGCCCAGACTGGTTCTGACTGGTGCTGTTACCTGGAGGCACAAGAGAACTTTATTGAACCTTCAAATTCAAATTGATGGTCCCAGAGGGAAATAGATGCATAGAAGATATAAAAACATCCATTAAAATGGGATTCCTGATGTTTTGGTAGAGAAATGAAGCATGATCAGACTATCAAGACGGGATTGGAAAAGACAGTCATGCTAATTTCTTCAGAAGATCCATAGACGAAACAATCACACTAAAGTTTATTCTGCATGATGAAAAGCTTCTGATAGTGCAGATACAATGCAGGTTTGTTTGGGGTTGGATTGCAACATATATTGTTAGTGTTCTAAGAAACATCCTCCCTCACTGGAGGCCATTGATTTCAGAGGAAACATCTTGAAAAGTCATTCATCTCAACAGCACGTGTCTATTTCATTTGTGTCTCGTGGGTCACTTTCCTGAGACAGTGTGAGCCATGGACAGGTCAGGTAAACAGAAAAAGCTCAGTGAAAGATACTGTAACCAAACTGCTGGGATCAACAAGCTGCAAAAATAGTTGGAAGGAACTGGGTTTACTCTGAACCCCCAAAGCAAGGCAATCCAACCCTCTCTGAACCCCCAAAGCAAGGCAATCCAACCCCCTCTGAACCCCCAAAGCAAGGCAATCCAACCCCCTCTGAACCCCCAAAGCAAGGCAATCCAACCCCCTCTGAACCCCCAAAGCAAGGCAATCCAACCCCCTCTGAACCCCCAAAGCAAGGCAATCCAACCCCCTCTGAACCCCCAAAGCAAGGCAATCCAACCCCCTCTGAACCCCCAAAGCAAGGCAACCCAACCCCCTTAGCACCCCCAAACGTTCACAAAGAGAATCCCCAAGAGGATAGAGACAGAGCGCTCATATCATCAGTTATTTATTTCCGTCTTTCATACTTCATAGCACTGTTTGTTATAAGGACTGGAGACCAGTGCCTTGGTTATGAGGCAGAGAATAATAACACCCCAGTCTCCATGAGTTTAACTCAGACAAAACAGAAAAAACTAAAGAGTATGATGACAACCTTGACATTGACAAGTCTCATAAATAAATGTTTAGGGGTCTAAAAGGAGCTGTAAGGCATTGAGTAAGGGCCCAGGGGGAGGATAGGCTCCAGGACAAGCTGTTCTTTTCTCAGTGTTGTTCTCAGGTGACGTGGGACAACCTCTCCAAAAACCCTTGCTAACACAAAGGGTTTTTCAAGCAGTCTTGAAAATCAGGTTGTTGTTTTGTTGAGAGTGAGGCTGTGAGTAGACATGGCTGTATTATATCATATGTAGGTTAAAGGTCATGGTAGATGGTAGTTAACACTACAGAAGGCCAGCTGGGCCTGCCTGGCTGGGGGCTCTTACTGCTGAGTAATCCAGACAATGTGAGCCTGTGCTGCTGCTGCTGAGTCAGTAGGGGAAGCCCGGGGCGATGCAGAGCACAAACATGGTGTTAGTGCAACAATGACCTTACAACGCCTTCCAACGAAACACTGTTCACTTCTCTGTTCTGAGGGTTTACAGCGTGATTCTAATGACTCGCAGAACATCCATTTCCATTGAAATCATATGCTATGATACAGTTCACCTAACCTATAATATTCACATCAAATCAGATTTCCTAAGCGTTTTTTTTCCGCATTCATCTAGCTAGGGCCCTGCTTTCCAGCTATCTGCCTGCAGCTTTCATCCCTGTAATTTAGGGTCTGAATAAGAACATTCGAAGGCCATGATCTATCAAGATTATTACATGACCAACATAATAAGAACAGAACGGGATATATCTCCGCCTTTAACCTGATCCTCCATCAATTGGAAATGGATGGGTTTCCTACTCATGTCCAATAAACAACTAACCAATCAATCATAGATGCTGAATCAATCTCAATCTGTCTGACCCAATCACTTATCAGTCATAAATGGAAATGACTGACAGGATCCAGCGGAATAGCTTTGTTGCTAGATAATGTTTGCCATTGGCTGCATTTCCTTGCATTAACTCACCGGAGGAAGCCAGAGATAACCAGCTGATATGGTCAAGCCAAACAAAAGTTGTCAACACAGCACAAACAGATCTGTGACCAGACTAGTTTAAGGAAGCCGGTAAGGCTGAGTTCTGTGAGAGAGGTGGTTGGGGTCACAGGGTGGGTGAGGTGAGGGG
Organism: Thymallus thymallus; assembly: GCA_023634145.1. NCBI lineage: Eukaryota > Metazoa > Chordata > Actinopteri > Salmoniformes > Salmonidae > Thymallus > Thymallus thymallus. Next base: position 2,524,565 of record CM042379.1, read on the forward strand.
TGAGCGGGGAGTCCGCTCTGCTCTCTCAAGTCTGCTGAAATAACATTTGTTCCACACTTCCACTCATTCCACACTGGCCCTTGGTAGCTAGTGACATGAGATGTCCCAGGGTTCATAGGGCCTGTACGGACACAGACACTCCAACTATGTGCCCCTGCCATAAACTTGACCTTAAAGGAGAAGAGGGGGATGGGGTCAAAGACAGGGACACCACACCTGATGATGAAAGAGTTATAAAACAAGCTTTTTCAAGTTCCGTTAGAGAAAAAATAGTTATTATGTTCTAATTGTTGGTAGTTTTAATAGTACTGGCACTGGATGCCTCGTACTAAAAATAAAAACAAGAGGATTGATATTTCCTGTACAATATGTTCTGTCTGTGTTGTCAGTGAAACATGCCTTAGCTAAACTGAGTGTACACACCTTACAGTGTTAAACTATCAGACTCTACCAAGATAAATGTAATGTAATGTAATGGGAGAATTGTGACAGTCTAGTTTATGTGACGAAACACAAGAGCTGCCGGAAGAGAGAGAGGTGAAGGGACTGGGAGTCAACGGTGTTGCATGTGGGAGGAATGTGAGCCTCACACTTCACAATGTCAGCCTAACCAACTTTCCAAGGTCACCAATCTCAGCTCCTTTAAATGTAAACAACGAAATGGGGACCAAGGTCACCATGACACCAAACACATTATGGACTCTCAGCAATCTGTTAGACAGATGCCCTTTGAATGCATTCATCTTTTGAAACATAGGAGAATGCAAGGATGAAAGTACCGAGAAGGTCCTGATCTGCATAAATGAAAAGGCCTATTCACATGTTAAATGCTGCCTGGCAAATAGAAAGCACTGTGGCAGATGATCAGAGGACTCTTGAGTCGATCACAGGCCATGGTCTATCAATATTATTACATGATCGAGAACAGCTGTCCCCAGTGGACCGGCACATTCGCTATCGGGCCGCACGGAAAGGATAAATATATATATATATTTCTTTTTTTAAATCGGTAAAATAAAAATCATAATTACATACAATTATAGGCTATTTGTGCAGTAATTACATTGCTGGTCCTTTTCTCACCACTCTAATATCTCTGTCACGACCACAACACTTTACAGATTTTGACTTGAGCAATGCCCGCGCCGCGAGTTCAACGCCGTCTGCGTGAGCTGAGTTTCCCGCCAACTCTGTACTAGCTAGCTACGTTAGCTGACAGGAATAAAATGAAAAATGAAAAGATGGCTTTATTGTGACAGGTGACTCGCATGCTCCAAGCTCCCTGTGCGTAGTATGTGGAGATGGGCCGTCTAACGAGGCAACGAAGCCCTCAAAACTGCTTCGGCACATCGAATCCAAGCACCCTGTACTTAAAGACAAACCTGTTGAATTCTTTGAGGGAAGAAAACGTGAACAAGAAGGACAGAAGCAAGTCTTGAAAGCCACCGCATCAACAAACGTGGCTGCACTGAGAGCGTCATACTTAGTGGCTACTTGATGAAATAGCGGAGGACGTTGAGGCACAATTGTTAGAGACTTAACGAGTCACCGTGGTATGCAATCCAGGTTGACGAATCTGCCGATGTCGACAACATGGCAATACTGCTTGTTTATGTGTGATTATATATTTCAGGATGGTGTGCATGAGGGTATGTTGTGTGCGCTGTCCCTGCCGACTAACACAACGGCCGCAGAACAATTCAAGTCGTTGGATGATCACATGTCAGGAAAATTGGATTGGTCATTCTGTGTTGGCATATGGGCCTGCTGCCATGACCGGACGGCTGTCTGGTTTCACTACCCGGGTTAAAGTGGTTATGCCTGAATGTGAGTCTACGCAATGTGTCATTCACAGAGAAATGTTGGCTAGCCGAAAAATGTAACCTGAATTTAACGTTGTATTGAATGATGTTATCAATCACATCAAAGCACACGCCCTTAACTCGCGTCTGTTTTGGCAGCTTTGTGAGGAAATGGACGCAGAGCACAAACGCCTTCTCTTGTACACAGCAGTCAGGTGGCCATCCAGAGGGAGATCGCTTGTCAGAGTGTTTCAGTTACGAGAGCAGCTGCAGAGATTTCTTCCAGAAAAAAAGTCACCACTGGCAGCACATTTCAATGACGAGGAATGGGTCGCAAAACTCACTTACCTGTGCGACATATTCAACCTGTCACTTCAGGGTAGAATGACAACGGTCTAAGTTGGCAGATAAAGTTGCTGCATTCAAAGCCAAACTGGAACTGTGGGGACGGGGGCATATTAGACATGTTCCAAACATTAGCAGGATTTTGGGAGACAGACTGAGACTGGGCTGTCTTTCTCCCAGATGGTGCAGGATGACCTAGCTTCACTGTCAACAGAGTTCCAGCGCTACTTCCCAACCACCAAAGACCCACAAAGTGCAAAGGAATGGATCCGCAACCAGGTGAATCATCCATTTAATTGAACCTTTATTTTACTAGGCAAGTCTTATATACAATGACAGCCTAGGAACAGTGGGTTAACTGCCTTGTTCAGGGGTAGAACAACAGATTTTTACCTTATCAGCTCAGGGATTCGATCTAGCAACCTTTCGGTTACGGGACCAACACTCAGCTACCTGCCGTCCATGTCCATGCAGGAAGAAGATCGACTCCTTGACGGTGGCCTTAAAAGTTTGAGATAACTTAATCTCTGCCGACCTTCTGGATTAAAATCAAGGCTGAATATCCTGAGATAGCCACAAAAGCACTGAAAACGTTGCCTCCATTTCCAACATCCTATCTCTGCGAAGCGGGGTTTTCCGCAATGACGGCAACAAAAACAAAATGACGGAGTAGACTGGACATAAGGAACATGTCACTGTCTCCCATCACCCCTAGATGGGACCGTCTTGTTGCCAGGGAACAAACTCAGGGCTCCCACTGATTCAGCGACTTAGTGAGTTGCAATGTTGTTATTATATGGTCATTAGAGAAATATATGCACTTTATGTATTTATAATATCATCACGTTAGACCTACTTAAACTAAAATGTTATGAAAAAGCAGCTATATTAAATGTATAGGCCTAATCGATATTCTGGTCATGTCCAGATGATTCATAGACTATGGGAACAAAGAGAGCGCGAAAGACAGATAATTTTTTATTTAACCTTTATTTAAATAGGCAATTCTTACTTACAATGACGGCCTACACCGGCCAAACTCAGACAACGCTGGGCCAATTGTGCTCCGCACTATGGGACTCCCAATCACAGGTGGTTGTGATACAGTCTGGATTCAAACCAGGTTGTCTGTATAGTGACACCTCTAGCACTTGAGATGCAGTGTCTTAGACCACTGCGCCACTTGGGAGCCCCAAGAGAGAGAGAGAGTGAGAGATCCAAGTCACCGGTTCGCTGTAGCATTTGGATGCAAATAAACCAATAAAACAAAAGATCCCCTTATGAGCACCTTTGACATAAATGTACCTGGTGCTTTCATCCCAGATCCCAAGCCCACCACCCCCTGGTTTCATGCATCATCTCTGTGATGTGGATGATTTAGTGGAATCATCAAATCCCCACTGAGAGAGAGAGAGAGAGAGAGAGCTCTGAACCATAGCCACATTAGAGCCTTGTTAAACAGGCTGACTGGTATTGACGTGTTATTTTTTCTCAAAGCTCAACTTTGGCGGGGCTGGAAACAACGCAAGTGTCTTGGCCAATGATCTAAAAAATCCCTCTCACACACTTTCAAGACTAGAAAAATTTAAACTTTTAAATGGCCACTCACTCTCCTTTATGGTAACATCATCAATAAATTTAAAAGGAGAAACTGATCCCAGATCAGCACTCCTAGTCTGTGACTCTTTGTGAATATGGCCCTGGTTTCGTTTGCTTTTAACTCATTAAATTCCTCTGCTGAATGTGATTGGATTAGAAACCTCCAGCCCTTCATTTCATCCCCGCCCACAGAATATCCAGTTGATCTGAACATTCTATCACACCCTTCTATTGTAAACCCCAATGAAAGAACTTAACGGTATTGTTCTAAAGAGCACTATTGAAGTGTTGGACCGTTCCAACAAACAGGATTGAATTAAAACTACACAGACATATAAAGTCATCTTTGTCTCACAGTAGTGAAATAGAAACACAGTTTTTTGCTGAATTAAATAAGCATAATAAGTAGGATTGTTTAAAACACACTCAATCTTTGTCAGACCTTCAAAAGCCCAAGAGATAACCCTTAACGTGTCTCACTTGCTGAGTGAGACATCAACACTAGATATAGAAAAAGAATGCTATAAAAAACAACGTTGCTAAATGTCACAATGAAACAAGCATTTAAAAGCAACATAAACCAAGCATAAACTGAAGCAGCAAAAACCTTCCATTATTCTCATACCTACAATACTTGAGTAATAACACATATAATAATGGTATTCCCTTTTTAGGGTTTCTTATTCATTGTAATAAAAATGGTCTACAACGTAAAATATCTTTGAGCACCTGGAATAGTGTTATACTGTATAATTCAACCCATTGTCTTTATTTCCCCTATATTGACAAAACAGGATATGTAACACAGAGCATTAAGGGTATTGTAGTGCACCATGCTACACAGCCTTACCAGGTTCCCTGCAGAGGTAGGAGTAGAAGCCTTCAGACTTCAGCATGATGAGCAGGGAGCCCCAGCCCAGCAGCACAGCAGAGAACAGCAGGTTCTCTATGACCGCAGTCACAGCCATCCACCAGCGCCTGGAGAAGGCTGTGGCCAGAGAGGGTGCCATCTTCACAGGTAGAAGAGGGGCCCAACGGGGCTTGTGGAACAAAGGAGGGCTGGTGGCCTGGAAGATAAGGTTGATACATGTTAAGGGCCAGGGCTAAGAGTGTGAAGAGACACAATAGTGCACAAAGCTCATCACTAAGCTAAGGACCCTGGGACTAAACACCTCCCTCTGCAACTGGATCCTGGACTTCCTGGCGGGCCGCCCCCAGGTGGTAAAGGTAGGCAACAACACATCTTCCACGCTGATCCTCAACATGGGGGCCCCACAGGGGTGTGTGCTTAGTCCCCACTTGTACTCCCTGTTCACCCACGACTACGTGGCCAAACACAACTCCAACGCCATTATTAAGTTTGCTGACGACAAAATGGTACTAGGCCTGATCACCGACAATGATGAGACAGCCTATAGGGAGGAGGTCAGAGGCATGGCAGTGTGGTGCCAGGATAACAACCTCTCCCTCAACGTGATCAAGACAACGGAGCTGATCATGGACTGCAGGAAAGGGAGGGCCGAACACGCCCCCATTAACATCGACGGGGCTGAGTGGAGCGGGTCTAGAGTTTCAAGTTCCTTGATGTCCACATCACCAACAAACTATCATGGTCCAAACACACCAAGTCTAGGACCAAAAGGCTCTTCAACTGCTTCTATCCCCAAGCCATAAGACTGCTGAACAATTAATCAAATGGCCACCCGGACTATTTACATTGACCTCACTTTGAAAATAACCTCATCATAACAGGAACTCATTGTTGATTAATACAATACACCTGTTGTATTCAGCACGTGACAAATAACATTTGATTTGACTTGAATTTAATAGCAAATAACATACATTATGCTAATTATCGTATGTGTACAGTAGAAGATGAAGCTATCAGCCTTCCTGGAGCGTGCCTGGACCACAAAACCCCTCCTATTCATGTACCAAAACACTGCCCTAGCTCCCTTTGATTGGCAGATAGATTTCTGGACCTCTACCATTGGCTGCATATAAATAAAGTTAGCAAGAATGACTTCACTTGAGGCCAAGTTTCAGCCGGTTCGAACCAGTGCGGCGCAAGATTTTCAGCAATGACATCTCCTTTTTGTTCCCATCGCCATCTTCACCCGAAATCAATACCTGCCTATGGGCCAATAATGTAACGTAATATATAATGATGATGATCCTTTGTCTCTACTATGACTATGTATCACGGAATGTAGCCTAAAACTGACCAGGATTAACAACAGACCATCTATTAGCACAACACCACACTGGCCAATTAACTATTAGACATGTATTGCATATTAAATTAGTCTATTGGGTGGTATTATCTTTTTCGTGATTTCACTGTAATTTTAATTTCACTACATATTAGCCTACATATGTTAGTTATTTTATTGATATTTGTGAAGTTCAGGTCCTCAGTATATTTTGATTGTCCTTATGAGGTTCTTAAACAATAACAGTATGGTGCGAGAAATGAGCAGCTCTGTAAACTGGTCTTAACTGGAGTGAAATCGTCAGCCCCGTCAACGCGCCTCCTCCTCCTCCTCCTCCTCCTGCACCCCCACCCCATCTCTTTCACTTGAAGCTCAGCTGTTCAGTATCGAAAACACCGTGCATAGGAATAGTCTCACCGTTCGCAACAAAGCTGCAATTAGCCTACAGCTTCCATGCAGTTTCACAAATCTCAATGTCTTTTGTTGGTGCTGTTTTGGCAGCAATGACATTTTATGGTTTCACCATTATCCTTCAGCACATTTCACCGCAATGTAAATATTATTACTAAAAATAGTAACCCATGGACACACAAGTAAGTACAGTAGTATCTCATATGGCTGTAACGTTACTTCGTTGCAAAGCACATTTCCTTATGGGCATGAAAAACTCTAAACTCTTCAACTCAATCTGTAGAAAAGCTGAATAAAATCAGGATAAAATGACACTGTGGAAAAGTCGACATTTAAATACATTATATAAGTCAACTGCATGCTGTTATTTCCCTAAGATAACATTTCGAGATGCCATCGACAGCGTTGCTAAAGGTGTAAAAACGACAAAGCAAAACACCATGAACTAAAATATACATTGTGATGATAGTCACGTGGACTACACATCAGGTAACAGTAAAGTTACTGTAGGTAAAACTAACAGTACTGCAATCAACAATAAACACCTAATGCAACAACATCACATTCATAGTATCATCGACTCATACTTTCCTTGATTGACTTTCACGGTCATTTTAAGAGACGTTTCCGTTTAAACGTTGCATGTTTTGTCTCGGATAATCAGTCTACATAATTTCAGGGTCTGCTACGAAGATATGACAGAATATAAACAATGTTGCCTTTCTGCACACTCAGTGTAACAGAGCTTATATATTTTTTTTTTTTTTTCCAGTGAGCAATTTTCAATAAAAGCAAAGTATATTTTACAGATTCCTCCCCGTAGAATAACAGTAGAGCATCTAGAATAACAGTAGAGCATCTAGAATAACAGTAGAGCATCTAGAATAACAGTAGAGCATCCATAAAGTGCGGTACCATACCTGAGCGTCTGGATCCACGAACAAGGTCGCCTACCTTTCCACTGACTGGACTCTGTCTTTGTCTTAAAATCTATAGTTGTTATTCTCAAAACAACAAATAACAGCTATATACTGTAGACTGTAGACTTGACTCAATCTTTTGTTTCTTTGCGTCAACATTTCTCTTTTCAACGCAGATTCTTGCTTTTATTTTCGCACCCAAAGCTGCACAAACAAGCCTGCGTCTCCATTGGCCAGGACCTGAGCTAGAGACGAGCTCAAACCAATCAGAGAGCGCTTAAATTATTAAATAAATAATTAATTGGTGAAAACAGCCAGCTAATGTTTTGACACAAAAGACTGGGGAGTTATAGCAAATAAAATGAAGTTAAATAAGGACCTTTGCACGCGTTTATTTTCAATTACAAAAACAGCAAACTTGTTTATGGTTGCGTTAAATGGGCAGCATTTTCCCGATGTATTTTTTATTTTATTTTAGACAAACCTTTTCCAAAGTGCATAATAATAATAAAGGAAATATGAGTTCCCACTTTCACAGGTGATAAAATGTAGAAGTAGATGTGTAGTAATAGTAGCACGGTCCCTCATTAAATACATTCAAAGAGCGAGCATCAGAAAACATGACCTTATTCAGGTAACGTAACATATTTTCGTTTTTCTATGGAAATGGGAAACAAAGGATAAGCATAGGGAGGATGCAAACAAAACCCCTGCAGAAAAGTTTATATTGAGGGTGACATCTTGTGGTAGAATAAAGAAAAAGCAATTAAGGTCACAGTTATGAAAACTTAGGACACTAAAGAGGCCTTTCTACTGACTCTGAAAAACTCTGAAAAACACCAAAAGAAAGATGCCCAGGGTCCCTGCTCATCTGTGTGAACGTGCCTTAGGCATGCTGCAAGGAGGCCTGAGGACTGCAGATGTGGCCAGGGCAATAAATTGCCATGTCCGTACTGTGAGACGCCTAAGACAGCGCTAGGGACACATTATTCAATTTATCTTAGTCACATGTCTGTGGAACTTGTTCAGTTTATGTTGTTTATGTTGTTGAATCTTATGTTCATACAAATATTTACACACGTTAAGTTTGCTGAAAAATAAACGTAGTTGACAGTTAGAGGACGTTTATTTTTTTTGCTGAGTATAGTAGACTATGACCCTATGAAGCCCTTCAGCTTCGATGTCCAGATGAGACATGCTCCAGGTGAACTCCTTCAGCTTCCTGACTCCCTCCTTTGATGACTTGTCAAACATCCTGAGCAAAGAGACAGTCACAATGAAATGTCAACATAGGTAAAATATTATCCCATTCAAATAGTAGGAAATTGAGCAGATAACAGTATCAATGCTAAGTAAACAAAATGAAAGATGTTATGGTTGCAGACGCATAACCTCCAGATAGGAATTTGAATGCCTCAATGTTAAATAAGAAATGTATTAATTAGAGCATATACATGGTAGAACAGAGAGTGTCACTGTGTGTGTGTGTGTGTGTGTGTGTACTACTCACCAGAGATGTTCCAGAGTGGTATTCTCAGTCAGTGATTCCATGAGGAGCTCATTGTTCATTGGCCTTGTAAGTAACAACCTAGGTACAGTGATGGTGCACATCTGTGTTTGTTTGAATACAGGCCTTATTCTTGTAATTAACTGACATGAGAATATGAGAGAACTTGACCACAGATGTGTGACGAGGCTGTTTTTAACCGCAAAGGACAATATATTTGATAGCAGTGGTTCCTCATCTTCACCTGATATCTTTAAGTGTATGGTTGGTCCGCAGTAGATCCGCCAGACAGCCAACTCCCACATCGCCAATGTGATTGATGGCCATCCTTAAACCATGGAATAATAGCAGACAATGATTGGTGAGAGAGTGCTTTATAATGATTTTTATTGACTACCAGCCTATCAGAGCATTAATATCCTGTGTGGTTGTCTTTCAGTCACCTTTAGTACATCACAACCTAGTCCTGTCCCCACCACCCTGGAACAAGAACAATTACACCAGGTCGTGTTCATTGGATTGGATTGATTGATAGGTACTTTATTGATCCCAGAGGGGGAAATTTCTTTGTCAAGCAGCTACAACAAAACATAGGGCAGGTGCAAAATGCCAGAACGAAAATACACAAAAGACAGATACACGATACATGATACATAGAGTGGCAGTATGAAAAAGTATAGAAATACAAGAATTCTGGAGTGCAAAAAAGCTATAAAAAGACATTGCATAGTATTGGTGGATGGCTGAATATGTACACTATACATTGGTGGATGGTTAACTACACTATACAGGTCGATGGCAGAGAAATACTTCAATAGCTAAAAATGCGTATGATATGAGCGAGGGTAATAATAGTTTACTTAATATACAGACTGGTTAAATTAACAGGTAAGTGAATATTTTGCATGGTTAAATTAACTGTACAGGTAAATATACAGTTAAATTTACAGGTAAGTGAATATTAGCATGGTTACATTAACTGTACAGGTAAATGACAGGAAGAGATACTTAAATAGCTAAATGTGTGTATGATATAATTTGGGGTAATAATAGTAATTCCCTTAAAATGCAGTCCTTAGTGCGCAGGGTTTAATTACAGATAAATGCACGTATTGCACATTCGATATCCTAAAAGCAATGAAAAAAGATACAACTGACAGGATACTAATATGCATTCCTGAGTGAATGACTACGTAAGTTAAGTCCAAGAATGACTTGCAATATTGCACGTGATATGATATAACAACTGTACGTGAGTATGTATATACCGACCTGAATTAATAAATAAGTCCTGAGTGAATGAGTGATTATGGACCAGAGTTACTCACGGATGGATGCATAATTGTTAAACTAGGTCCTAACACCACAACAGTTCCAGGTCTGTGTTGCCGACGGCACGGCTCCCCAGTGAGGCATTAAATAGTCTAATAGCCGCCGGCAGGAAGGACCTCCTGTAGTGCTCTCTGGCACACCGTGGTGGTATCAGTCTGTGACTGAAAGTGCTCCTCTGCGTCATAACCATGGCATGCCAGAGGGTGAGTGACATTGTCCATGATGGCCAGCAGTTTGGCCAGGATCTGTCTCTCCGCCACCTCCTCTAGAGTGTCAAGGCTCATCCCCAGGAAAGAGCTAGCCTTCCTGATCAGCTTATTTACCAGAGAAGCATCACCAGCCTTTTTGTTGGCGCCCCAGCACACCACTGCAAAAAAGATGGCCCTGGCCACCACAGACTGGTAGAAGGTATGCAGTAGTTTACTGCACACGTTGAAGGACCTGAGCCTCCTCAGAAAGTAGAGTCGGCTCTGGCCCTTTTTGTACAGAGCCCCGGTGTTACCAGCCCATTCCAGCCTGTTGTCCATATAGACTCCCAGGAACTTGTATGACCCAACCATTTCCACATCCATCCCCTGTATAGGGACTGCAGTCAGTTGTGCCTTGGTTCTCCTGAAGTCCACCACCATATCCTTTGTTTTGCTGATGTTGAGCTGAAGGTGGTTCTGCTCACACCACAGGGCATGCCATGGAAAACGTTTTACACCGCTTTACAAGTCCATGTAGCCACTCCAAGGTGGTGATGTCAGTTATCCTATCCAATTATTCTCTCTGCTTCAATTAGCCCTTATAGTGTACTCAGCACAGTCTCTCGACACGGCAGTCTGGGCTCTGCACTGCACAGGCTAACACAACTGCCCCCTCTGGACCCAGTGGATTCTGGCCAAGCCTTTATGAGGGAAGAGTACAGGAGATAAATACACAGGGTTTTCATTCTCATGTATCAAGAAACAAATAATGTTTGGAGAAAAATATAGATAACTTAATTTTTGTGTTTGGATTAAGCCTGATTTAAGGTGTTACACATGATTTATCCCATCTGAGGGTGCTGAAGAGAGAGCATACAGGCAGCAGTCTGTGCAGGCCCTCTGTGTCCAGATCCTGTAGGTCTGGGATCAGCTGCAGCAGGAAGGCCAGCTCACTCCAGTCCCTCTTGGCTGGGCCAGACTGGTCTGGGACCTGTTGCTGGGCCAGGACCTGTAGCCAGCCTTGTAGACGCTGGGCCAGGCCTAGGTCCTGGGCCTCGTACAGGCAGGGGCATACATTGACCTGCCTCTCTGGACTCTGTCTGCCACATTGGAGCTCGGATTGGAGCAGGCTCAGGAGAAAGGGAGGGGTGGGAGGAGGAGAGGGCAGGGACAGAGAGGAGGATGAGAGAGATGGGAGTATTTGTGATCTGCCTTGGAATAGTCCATCCAGGATTACACAGGTTTGAGGTACCAATAGGCCAGATACAAATCTACCCAAGGAGAGAAAAACAAGTTACTAAAGGTACGTTCTCTGAACGTTAATATGGGATGAAGTCAATGACGTTTTCTGAACGTTAATATGGGATGAAGTCAATGTTTTCTGAATGTTAATATGGGATGAAGTCAATGACGTTTTATGAATGTTACTGTGGGATGAAGTCAATGACGTTTTCTGAATGTTAATATGGGATGAAGTCAATGACGTTTTCTGAATGTTAATATGGGATGAAGTCAATGACGTTTTCTGAATGTTAATATGGGATGAAGTCAATGACGTTTTATGAACGTTAATGTGGGATGAAGTCAATGACGTTTTCATATTATTTGACCTGCCTGCAGAAGAGGTCCATGTGACTAGGACTAGTCTAGGGACAAGGTATGAATGCGTGCCCTGCTTTGGTCAGGTACCCGGCCCATGTTTAAAAGATACTAACTTTTTAGCATTTGAGGCACAATCCAATCCAATGCAATGGTACCCATATTAGCAAAATCAAGGCATGGATTGCTGCTGTACCTTGTCCATCGACTGCTTACAGGGTAAGGAAACCATTGTCATTTTGTCATTTGGGTGAACTAACCCTATTAAAACACACCAAATGATCAAGGAAGTTTGTAATGAAGGACCTAGACAGAATCATTTAAGTTTATTTTGACATGTTATTATTTTATCTTTGGTGTGTTGGTCTAATTCTACATGATGGTGCATACAGTAACTCAGGACTGATAACATGTGTATTGTAAATTATTAAAACAATGTGGTTTGAGACAGGCTTTACAGGGAAGCTTTTATTACATTTTAAAGGAGGAATCAGATCTTTTGGTAAATATATATATATATATATTTTTATACTGGAACAAGTGACATCGTCAAGGAGGTATTTGTCACTGAATTCCATATAAAATTGGTTGTATTTCTATTAAACTCAAGGCACATTAGCAAAAAAAATGTGAACATGACAAAATGCATGTTACACTTTTACAAATCCTCATTTGGCTGAAATCTCTTATTTGCCAAGACAGCACAAACCGAACACACATCTCCCACCAGGAAAATAATAACACTTTTAATTGACATATAATCATACAACAGACAATTAACACACGTTACAGCTACTATTTCTGTGAAGAACACCCTTGGCTATGACTATGTGCTACGATGTAGGTATTAAACGCCTGGAAAAGCCTTGGCTGCAGGGGGCCCTCATCTCTCTTGAAGACCTGGGTTTGGAAGTGCCAATCAAAACAATAACAGCATGTTGAGAGGGCTGTACGTTGTTGATACGACAGTATCATCTTGGCTGAATTACAGCCCAAACACTGGATAAATTCTATATCAATATTATTCTATATCCGTCTATACTATTGTCACCGTCACAAAGCTAGCACAAAAATCCTCACCAGGAAAGTAATGTTAAATGTGGTAAAATAAGCAGTGAACATTGTTCTGACTTCTACTATTACCCAGAGAAAATGGCAGCCTGGAAACATGACACAAAGGAAAGCAAATGGATCATAGCATGTTTCCCAAAAGCTTCAACTCTAGAGGTTTAACTTGGAGTGAAATGTGTGTACAGTATGGATTGGTCTTTATCTCTGAACCGTCTTCTAGGCTGAGAAGACCTAGAGACCTCTGACCTCTGGCTCTGACAACACGACTCAACATCATCCTCAGTGTCGTTTTTTTAATTGGTGTTTCGACATAAATAATCCATTAATAACTTAGCAAAGAAGAAAAAGGTACAATTGTTGGGTACAAACAAAATGCAAAGACAAACCGGTGTTCTACCCGGTCCCATTTCCTTCCTCTTGTCTTTTTCCTCGTATCTTCCTCACTCTCTTTTTCTCCATCTCTGTTATATTGTAACGACTATTCAATATGGTGTTTCACTCACTTCAACATTCATCACAAACCAAAGCATTCAGAACGCTTTGGTTTGTGATTCATTTGGGCTTGATGATATATCCATCAAATAATGATATAGTGATCTATGGCACTGCACAGACCAAATGTACTCTACACTCTGGCCAGTATGCTATGGGTCAAAGGTCACACATCCACATGACTTATCTGTTGTTATCCCTTCGGATCAAAAATCTCAGTATTGTGTCCGAGTCGACACAAGTTTGAACTCCGTTATGAACTTCTCTTCCAAACTCCTTGCTCCTCGATAGTTTATAACAAACCTAGCCTACATACCATCAGTCATGTACTGTATCTCTCCCTCAAACAGTTAAAGAGTAGTATCAGAGAGGGTGCAAAGAGAGAATATTGAGAAAAAAGAATGACGGAAAGGAAAAGCAAAGGAGACCCAATACACCCTCACTGACTGCTTGGTCATGTTCCCAAATTATGCAAGACACACATAAGTGTTGTAGGAAAAATGCACCAAACATTGTTACTCCTTGGCTTCATATATAAAATAATAATTTTCAAATAACAATAAAATAACAAGTATTAATACCCAAAATATATAAACATAAATATCAATTAGTTTCAAAGGACTTTTTCTTAATTGGAAGAACATGCCGTTCCTGTAGCGAGAGCTAGGCATTTGATTGGCTTAGGCAGAGAATGGTCTGCGGTTGTGATTGGTGAATAGGAGCGTATTCCAGGAAGGAGTTCCTTGGCGTGGTCAGATGATCAGTCATGTCTATCATCTTGAGTTCAGTCGAGGGGCAGTCTGAAAGATTTCAGGGAAGACAGACGTAACCATTATAAAGAAGTTATCTTAACCAATCAATCAAAACAATCATGGCCTACGTTGTATACAATCAGCTTAAAACATACAGTACAGTTAAGCTTATATAAATACTGGTGCAGGACTCCAATAATCGATCAATCAACTCTGACTCCAATCATGCAGTATTGATGTTCCAACCTACTGTATTAGTCCTGTAGTGGAGGACTGATGATGTTATATCCCTCTGTTATTCCGACTCACCACTGAGAGGTGGCCGTTCTTCGCCTTGGCAACCAGCAGCTCAGAGCCAGAGGTGAAGTCTATGATCCCTTCTTTACCTTGGCCCACCGTGAAAGTTATACTGAGAGAGAGAAAGAGAGAGGGAGATGGAGAGAAAGAGAGAGGGAGATGGAGAGAAAGAGAGAGGGAGATGGAGAGAAAGAGAGAAAGAGAGAGAGAGATGGGGAGAGAGAGAGAGAGATGGGGAGAGAGAGAGAGAGAGAGAGAGAGAGAGAGAGAGAGAGATGGGGAGAGAGAGGGAGAGATGGGGAGAGAGAGGGAGAGAGAGAGAGAGAGAGATGGGGAGAGAGAGAGAGAGAGAGAGATGGGGAGAGAGAGAGAGAGAGAGAGATGGGGAGAGAGAGAGAGAGAGAGAGATGGGGAGAGAGAGAGAGAGAGAGATGGGGAGAGAGAGAGAGAGAGAGATGGGGAGAGAGAGAGAGAGAGAGAGAGAGAGAGAGAGATGGAGGGAGGGAGATGGAGGGAGGGAGATGGAGGGAGGGAGATGGAGGGAGAGAGATGAGAGAGAGATGGAGAGAGATGGAGAGAGATGAGAGAGAGATGGAGAGAGATAGAGAGAGATGGAGGGAGAGAGATAGAGAGAGATGGAGGGAGAGAGATGGAGAGAGATGGAGAGAGATGGAGAGAGATGAGAGAGAGATGGAGAGAGATAGAGAGAGATGGAGGGAGAGAGATAGAGAGAGATGGAGGGAGAGAGAGAGAGAGAGATGGAAGAGATAGAGAGAGAGATGGAAGAGATAGAGAGAGAGGGAGAGAGATGGAAGAGATAGAGAGAGAGATGGAAGAGATAGAGAGAGAGAGATGGAAGAGATAGAGAGAGAGAGATGGAAGAGATAGAGAGAGATGGAAGAGATAGAGAGAGAGAGATGGAAGAGATAGAGAGAGAGAGATGGAAGAGATAGAGAGAGAGAGATGGAAGAGATAGAGAGAGAGATGGAAGAGATAGAGAGAGAGAGATGGAAGAGATAGAGAGAGAGAGATGGAAGAGAGAGAGAGAGAGATGGAAGAGATAGAGAGAGAGGGAGAGAGATGGAAGAGATAGAGAGAGATATGGAAGAGATAGAGAGAGAGATGGAAGAGATAGAGAGAGAGATAGAGAGAGAGAGAGAGAGATGGAGAGATGAGGTGCAGTTCATTTACAGTCAGAATTCCATGTAAGCAATTTAGATTTTCATGTAATTTAACCCCCTAATGTCGACGGACGCACCGGTGCATCAAAAGTATATATTTATATAAATTAAATCTGAGCTTTTTTGCAATGAAAGCTGACATGCTGCTGAATAACACGGTATATGCTTATCTAGTTCTGGGTATCAGTATCTACAGATGGACTATCCAAATAAAGTGATACCGATACCACAAACAGAATGATAAGCCCTCCAATCGACTATCCGACCACGGCCTGTGTCAGTGCAACAACTCACCTTCCCTGGTTGACGTTGATGCTGTTGACCTTGTCGGCACAGATGGCCACTTTGGTCAGGGTCTCGATGATGTGGTCACTCTGAAGCACCACATCTCCCTACACAGACCAGAGGAGACGAGTTACAGCTCTACATCTTCACTACTAGCCCGTCCCATGTCGGTTTGTGTTTGGCAAGACAGCACAGACAGATCTGGGAGCAGGCCACTTCACTACTACACTTAACAGAGGTATCAGTTAAGTATGTAATAACCTGTGTGTAAATAGGGTTATGACCATGGGGTTATGACCATGTTATGACCGTGTAAGATAGAGCTGAGGTCAGCCTCACCTTCTGTTTTTTGTCTTCAGTGGGCACGTGCAGTACGAAGACCCCATCACTGAGAGAGCTGACTGAGATACCTGAGGACGGACAGTCAGACAGAGGAGAGAACTGGTCAATGGGAGAACTATGAACTCACTCAGACCAATTCAGCGAGGCCTCTAAGGGCCCCAGACAACAGTAACTGGGGCTGGGGTCAATTCCATTTCGATTCAGTCAATTTAGGAAGTAAAATGGCATTGACCCAAACCCATCCTCTCCCCCGAACCATGTGACCACTGACCTATGAGGGCGGCGTAGTCGATGCGCTGCTTGAGCTTGGCCTCCTCCACGATGACGGCACTGTTGGAGGTGAGCAGCAGTTGCCTTGGGCGTGGCTTGTAACCGTTCCTATCGTACTTGGTTACTGGGACTGCATACTAAAGGAGGGGGACATTATTAGTGGCGGTTTTTAATCAATATTTTTTAAGGATTTTGTATTTTATTGGACAGAGGAGAGATCGTGGGAAAGATAGACAGAGGGTGTGTCACGAAGGTAGTGGGCAGGATTCAAATATTTCAAATCAAATTATATTGGTCACATAAACATATTTAGCAGATGTTATTGCGGGTGTAGCGAAATGCTTGCGCTGTAGGGCAGCGGCACTAACCGCTAGGCTAGACCATCCATGCCAAAGACATGATCAGGGTTAAGAATCAATAACACATTAATATACTGTATTGAGTATATTAAGACAAGTATGCAACCCTCCATAAATTCCAAGTAGAGAATTGAAGGGCCATACTAACCTTCATCTTCTCACTGCCAAGTGACTGCAACACCTTGGGGTTAATCTCCTCTCCATCTGGGGAGAGAGGCACAGGAAGAAAGTTAGGTATGTGTATATGTGTATGCAGGAGTTTGTGTCTGTATTTATCAAGGCACTTACTGAGTCTTGTGCCTACAAAGAGCTTTGGAACACTCTGGGGGTAGTTGTCCTTCTTGTTTTTGAAGATCTCACTGGCCACCATTTTCTGCTCCAACTTCATTGACAGACAGAGAGAGAATTGGCAAATAGTCTTGAGAAAAGTTATATTGGGTGAAGTAGCAATGAAGTAGGAGCAGACCAGTCTGAAGTTCTGAACTCTGCGTATTGGTGAAGAGATATGAATACACATACATTTGTAAGAAGTCAAATATACTACTATACCAATATACTATATTATACTATAATATAGTATGCTGTATACCTGGTGTTTCCACTCTGGGTTGATCCTCTTGCAGTAACCCCACACCATGTTCTGCATGTACAGTTTACATATCTGTTCTGATGCCTATTGGACGGAGAATGACTTGTCACGTACCATTTTAACGACTCAAACATGTCATCAAGAACAATGCTTCAATTCAGACGGAATCATTTCAATGTAGCCTACATCAGTGGTAGTGGTTCGAAAATGTGGGGCGCGAGGGCTAAGTGAACACCCCTTCAAACTAGCGGATTTTGCTATTTTCAGCCACAACCGTTGCTGACAGGTGTATAAAATCGAGCAAACCGCCATGCAGGACCGACGAGTGCTGAAGCACGTAGCGCGTTAAAAATGTCAGCATGACAATGCCCCCGTGCACAAAGCGAGGTCCATACAGAAATGGTTTTTCGAGATCGGTGTGTAAGAACTTGACTGGCCTGCACAGAGCCCTGACCTCTACCCCATCGAACACCTTTGGGATGTATTGGAACGCCTACTGCGAGCCAGGCCTAATCTCCCAACATCAGTGCCCAACCTCACTAATGCTCTTGTGGCTGAATGGAAGCAAGTCCCTGCAGCAATGTTCTAACATCTAGTGGAAAGCCTTCCCAGAAGAGTGGAGGCTGGTATAGCAGCAAAGGGGGGACCAACTCCATTTTAATGCCCATGATTTTGGAGTGAAAAAAGTTTGAGAACCCCTGGCCTACATCATAGTACTGTTCAAATGTGATTGAGACTGTTTACTGACTAGTCCTGTGTCTTGTGTAAAGTTGTTACCTGGATGAGGGCAGTCGGGGGCGTAGGCCAGCTCTTGTCCAGGACTGACTTGGGAAGGTTCCTGCACAGCTTCAACAGGAAGGAGTAGCGCACATAGTCCAGGAAGTACTCATTCTCAGGACAACGCTCATTATGGCGGTAGATGAAGCCCTTTATGAACCTGAGAGAGGGAGAGACACACAGATAGCGAGATACAGACAGACAGACAGACAGACAGACAGACAGACAGACAGACAGACAGACAGACAGACAGACAGACAGACAGACAGACAGAGATTTGTAAACACTCCTGCACACATTCATCAACAAATTGATAAGAACTTCTATACATACACACAACACTGCTAATATCATAGTGGTCAAAAACATGTGTGGATGTTGTCTGGTTAAACGCTTTCCACAAGCTTCTCCATAATATGTACAACTAATGTCACAAGCTAATGAATATTCATGAACCTTCTTCCACCATCCTAGTTAAATAAACCCACCTGCGGATGGTGTTGGCGGCCTGCCTTCTGCGCTGTGCCCTCCTACAGGCCAGGATGCCCCTCCACCACGCCTGGACCACCACCGCTGGAGAGGGACACACAATTTATGAATTGACTTATTATTTAACCAAGTTCGTTGAGATCCAGTGACGAGAGAATCAAGACCTGGCCTTGTATGTATCAAGCGTCTCAGAGTAGCAGTGATGATCTAAGATCAGGTCCCTTCTGTCCATGCAATCTTATTCATTCAGATTTTAAACACAAAACTGATCCGATGTCAATGCTTGCTGACACATAGGCCCATAGACAGAGAGGTTAAGAGAAGCCCTCCTACCTGATGATCTGAGTTTGCGGTATTTGGTCTTCTGGCTGTAACCCTTCCAGGATGACTGCAGTTTAGTGGCTGAAGAGAGAGACAAAGATGTTCAGAGCGTTCAGATACTCTACTTACTGTATTTTAGAGGAGAGACTACAGTCCAGACAGACAGCCGGTGATACATGACTCTCTCTCACCAAGGCTGTGTTTCCTCGTTTCTAGTACGTCCTCTGTGGCGAACAGGGTCTTTGGAAAACGGATGAAGATTTTGGATCTGGAAAGCAAACAGAGTTCCACTAAGCTGGCAGTGTGTCTTTCTACAACACACATAGGCAGTCAGAATGGGTTCAGCACTTTAGTTCAGCCCTGAACAGATAATGGACTTTCCCCAGAGAGTAGACAGAGTTATGGGATCAGCTCAACAGTAAGTGGGCACTGAACTCGTTAGGGAGATGGGATGCAGATAAACAAATGGGAGATACATGTATGTCACTACAATTAGCGTGCGTGTGTGTGTGTACCGCCTTGTTTTCACTGGATAATGCTCTCACCTCCCCAGTTTGTATTCCTCAGGTTTGTAGCCCAGGTGTTTGACCAGTGTGGAGACGCCATCAGCCAGCTTGCCCTGCCAGCTAGGCCACGTCTCCGGGCACAGGGACTTATACCTGCCAGGGACGGACAAAACAATATACACACACATAATTAATTAAATCTGCCATTGAAACCTATAAGGCCAGTGAACTGCATTCAAGCCTGATAGAGGCAGGTCTAGCTCTGAGCCAGGCAGGTCTAGCTCTGAGCCAGGCAGGTCTAGCTCTGAGCCAGGCAGGTCTAGCTCTGAGCCAGGCATGTCTAGCTCTGAGCCAGGCAGGTCTAGCTCTGAGCCATAGTCACCTCTGGAGAAAGGTCTTGTAGTGACGGCGGTAGGCAAAGCCAGCCCTCCTCACGCGGAGGTTCTCCATCAGACCCAGGTACTTCACCTGATGCCTGATGAGAACCTCGTCGAACCGTCCTGAGAGAGAGAGAGAGAGAGAGAGAGGTGGGAGAGAGAGAGAGAGGTGGGAGAGAAAGAGAGAGAGAGAGAGAGAGAGAGGTGGGAGAGAGAGAGAGAGAGAGA
The DNA here is from genome assembly GCA_023634145.1 of Thymallus thymallus. Lineage (NCBI taxonomy): Eukaryota > Metazoa > Chordata > Actinopteri > Salmoniformes > Salmonidae > Thymallus > Thymallus thymallus. Next base: position 2,544,820 of record CM042379.1, read on the forward strand.
GAGAGAGAGGTGGGAGAGAGAGAGAGAGAGAGAGAGAGAGAGAGAGAGAGAGAGAGAGAGAGAGAGAGAGAGAGGTGGGGGAGAGAGAGAGGTGGGGGAGAGAGAGAGAGAGAGAGAGAGGTGGGGGAGAGAGAGAGAGAGAGAGGTGGGGGGGAGAGAGAGAGAGAGGTGGGGGAGAGAGAGAGAGAGAGGTGGGGGAGAGAGAGAGAGAGAGAGAGAGAGAGAGAGAGAGAGAGAGGTGGGAGAGAGAGAGAGAGAGAGAGGTGGGAGAGAGAGAGAGAAACCACATTAGCCCGAGTTACAGTAGTACATAACTAGTGAGATTGCAATACATTGTTATTGACATTTTGCGTTTTTATTTCTGTTGAATGGTTTGTTGTTACAGTAGTTAGAATACTGGAGCATTAGTACTGGAGGAGCAGTAGTACTGGAGCATTAGTACTGGAGGAGCAGTAGTACTGGAGCATTAGTACTGGAGCAGTAGTACTGGAGGAGCAGTAGTACTGGAGGAGCATTAGTACTGGAGCATTAGTTCTGGAGGAGCAGTAGTTCTGGAGGAGCAGTAGTTCTGGAGGAGCAGTAGTACTGGAGGAGCAGTAGTACTGGAGGAGCAGTACTGGAGGAGTAGTACTGGAGGAGCAGTAGTACTGGAGGAGCAGTAGTACTGGAGGAGTAGTACTGGAGGAGCAGTAGTACTGGAGGAGTAGTACTGGAGCAGTAGTTCTGGAGGAGCAGTAGTACTGGAGCATTAGTACTGGAGCAGTAGTTCTGGAGGAGCAGTAGTTCTGGAGGAGCAGTAGTATTGGAGGAGTAGTACTGGAGGAGCAGTAGTACTGGAGGAGCAGTACTGGAGGAGCAGTACTGGAGGAGCAGTAGTTCTGGAGGAGCAGTAGTTCTGGAGGAGCAGTAGTACTGGAGGAGCAGTAGTACTGGAGGAGCAGTAGTTCTGGAGGAGCAGTAGTTCTGGAGGAGTAGTAGTTCTGGAGGAGCAGTAGTACTGGAGGAACAGTAGTACTGGAGGAGCAGTAGTACTGGAGGAACAGTAGTACTGGAGGAGCAGTAGTTCTGGAAGAGCAGTAGTACTGGAGGAGCAGTAGTACTGGAGGAGCAGTAGTACTGGAGGAGCAGTACTGGAGGAGCAGTACTGGAGGAGCAGTACTGGAGGAGTAGTACTGGAGGAGCAGTAGTTCTGGAGGAGCAGTAGTTCTGGAGGAGCAGTAGTTCTGGAGGAGCAGTAGTACTGGAGGAGCAGTAGTACTGGAGGAGCAGTAGTTCTGGAGGAGTAGTAGATCTGGAGCAGTAGATCTGGAGCAATAGATCTACAGCAGTAGATCTGGAGCAGTAGATCTGGAGCAGTAGATCTGGAGCAGTAGATCTGGAGCAGTAGATCTGGAGCAGTAGTTCTGGAGCAGTAGTTCTGGAGCAGTAGTTCTGGAGCAGTAGTTCCACAGCGCTACTGGCTAAATATTCTGTGGAGAGATGAAACTAAAGTTGAGTTGTTTTGAAGGAACACACAACACTATGTGTGGAGAAAAAAAGGCACAGCACACCAACATCAAAACCTCATCCGAACTCTAAAGTATGGTGGAGGGAGCATCATGGTTTGGGGCTGCTTTGCTGCATCAGGGCCTGGACAGCTTGCTATCATCGACTGAGAAATTAATTACCAAGTTTATTAATACATTTTGCAGGAGAATGTAAGGCTATCTGTCCACCAATTGAAGCTCAACAGAAGTTGGGTGATGCAACAGGATAACGACCCAAAACACAGAAGTAAATCATCAACAGAAGAAAATACGGCTTCTGGAGAGTCCTGACCTCAACCCGATTGAGATCCTGTGGCATGACCTCAAGAGAGCGGTTCACACCAGACAACCCAAGAATATAGCTGAACTGAAACAGTTTTGTGAATTCCTCCTGACCGTTGTGCAGGTCTGAACCGCAACTACAGAGAACAAGTTATTGCTGCTAAAGGAGGGTCAACCAGTTATTAAATCAGAGTGCACATACTTTTCCCACCCTGCACTGTGAACGTGTTCAATAAAGACATGAAAACGTATAATTGTCAGTGGCAAGAAAAAGTATGTATGTATGTATGTATGTATGTATAGAGAGTATCACACGAGAGAGAGAGAGAGAGAGAGAGAGAGAGAGAGAGAGAGAGAGAGAGACAGACAGAGCGAGAGAGAGAGACAGACAGACATAAAGAGAGAGAGACAGACAGACAGACATAAAGAGAGAGAGACAGACAGACAGACATAAAGAGAGAGAGAGACAGACAGACAGACATAAAGAGAGACAGACAGACAGACAGACATAAAGAGAGACAGACAGACAGAGAGACAGACAGACAGACAGACAGACAGACAGACAGACAGACAGAGAGACAGAGAGACAGACAGAGACAGACAGAGACAGACAGAGACAGACACAGACAGACACAGACAGACACAGACAGACACAGACAGACACAGACAGACACAGACAGACACAGACAGACACAGACAGACAGATGATTTGTTTAACACTTTTTTGGTTACTTTGTTATTTCATAGTTTTGATGTCTTCACTATTATTCTACAATGTAGAAAATAGTTACAAATAAAGAAAAACTCTGAAATGAGTAGGTGTGTCTAAGTTCTATATACAGTATATGCAGCCAGGTGCACCACTGCTAAATGCATATAGGTGAAACACTATTCATTAGGACCAAACAGAAGCAAAGGTACTGTAACAGGGCGGGACAACCACGACCAATCAGAAAAGCTCATTTTCGTTTTCCGTTGAACAACATTTAGAAACATTTTGTGCCGGTGTGCCCTAATGAATACGACCCTGTTGACAGCACGGTACGAGCAAGGAATCAGTTCCTTCCTACCTGCTTGCTTGGCATCGTTGGGCTTGATGCAGCGTACGTACGACGGCTCCTTGGACATCAGGATCTCCATTAATTTCGCCAGGCTGGTCTTGAACTGGGTCACTGCCTGGAGGCAGAGACAGAACGAGAGAAAAAAGAGTGCGGGATGTAGACAGGAGAGGAGATTAGCAGAGAGGACAGCTGCTGGCTGGACTGAGGCTGAGACTGGACAGAACACAGGTCCCAGTGTGCAGGTCACACCGACCAGGCAGTGACAGGGTTGGGGGCAGGGACGGAGGGAGAGAGAGAGAGAATGCGTCTCGTCAACACAAACAGTCAACGGACTCGACACCAGGGACCCACACACCCTCGACCACTGGGCCTCCACTGTGTGAGTGAGGAGGGCAACCAAGTGTCAGGGCATTCCTGAGTGAGTGAGCGGGGAGCAGAGATTCCTCGTTTTCAGTGTGTAGGGAGGAAGATCCACAGAACACAAAACAGACAGGACATGTATATATGGGTCTGTAGTTGTGTAACAGTGTATGTTTTGGGGTACATTGTATGTGCAGACATGCATGTATTGGTGCATGTCCACAGGTATATCTATGACCTTTGCCCTCTGAGTGGTACTACTGGCTGTTCTCACCGTCTCAGGTCTCTTGCTGTCCTTCAGCTCCGCCGGGTCAAAGCACTGGGTCAGAATCTTATTCTCAGACATACACATGACCTGTGGATGGACAACACACACAGAATGAGTACAACTCACTACGATTACAACTACCTCTACACACACACTAAACACACACACACACACACGGAGAGAGACAGAGAGACAGACAGACAGAGACAGGCAGACAGAGCGACAAAGAGACAGACAAAGCGACAGGCAGACAGAGACAGAGAGAGACAGAGACAGACAGAGCGAGACAGAGCGAGACAGACAAACAGAGCGAGACAGACAGACAGAGCGAGACAGAGACAGACACAGAGACAGAGCGAGACAGACAGAGACAGACAGAGACAGACACAGAGACAGACACAGAGACAGAGCGAGACAGAGCGAGACAGACAGAGAGACAGACAGAGAGACAGACAGAGAGACAGACAGAGAGACAGACAGAGAGACAGACAGAGACAGAGACAGAGCGAGTCTGTTCATTATTGACAGAAATGATTACATTTAATACAAATTTTAATTTATTAAACCCAGAGGAAAAACAATAAATCCTCCTGGGTGAAGGATCAACCTCTCCTCTTGCAGCCCAATATGTATTAACCTGCCATAGCCTGAGGAACACTGAATAATAACATCTGCATAGTAAGCAGTAACTTACTAATTATTAGTGTTATTACTATTATTAGTGGTATTATTGTTATTACTATTATTATTATAAGTGGTATTATTACTATTATTAGTGGTATTATTGTTATTAATATTATCATAAATAGTAGTGGTAGTTAGTTATAGTTTCAGAGAGAGAGAGAAAGAGAGACAGACATAGTCTACCACAGTGACATTACATAATCTTAGAGTCTAGTCTATTTTCCTATCATATCATCCATCTCCTTTCTAAATAATTTCCTCTTTGCCCTGAACTCTCTCTCACCTCTTTCAGGTTCCTGAACAGGAGGTCATTGTTCTTGTCCAGAAAACCTAGAGGGGGAAGAGACGGTGTTAGAACACATGCACTCCAAATATGTAACACACAGTAACACACAACTACAAGACGTAGGAACTTCCAAGGACAAACCTTGACCTAAGAACATCCTTCCTCTCCCTATGGTCATCTCACTCTTGCTTCCTCCCTAACAACGCTGCTACGCGCACACACACACACACACATACACACACACACACACACACACACACACACACACACACACACACACCGTTGACGTTGTAGTTGACCTCTCCAGCATAGTGCAGCAGTCTAAACTCCTCTCGGCCCATCACCTTCCGGGTCTTTCCATCGGCCAGCTTGTGACTACGAGGATCACAAAAACAATAAGTGACTGTTCATTAGGACACACCGTAGCAAAATAGTTTGTTTTCTTCTTAAACATGTTCAGGTAGTCCCTGCCTGTTTCAGGCTGTTTCCTTCCCTTTGGTACCTAATGAACACGATGTAAGTTTACATATGTTCTGTTGTGTGCAGCTTATAGGAAAGTTCAATATGTCATGGTATGAAACATTCAAAAAAAGAGAAATCATCCCTGTATGATGCATTTTGCGTCATAGGATGCTGTGTTTTGAATCATATTGATGCAAAATCCATCATACAGGGATGATTTCTGTAATTTGAAAGTTACATATCTTGAAAACTTGATTGCTGACAAGCAAAACATTTTGGGACGATGTCAACAACGCACTAATGAAACAAATAGCAAAAGATAGTTTTTGGGTGGAGTATGCATTTTATTCCAGAGAGAGATATTTGTTTTCAATAGGTAAGCACTACTGCAGACAAAGCATTAGAACTTTGTTGGTTCGTCTATGTGCTTCTGTGTCCTGACAAAGTCAACTGTGTTCACTGGGCTGACAGCCAGCTCTCAAGACAACTCCTGTTGCTGTTAGCAGAGGGAGTTTTGTGTGTGTGTGCATTGGTATGTGCGTAGACTCACGTTGTCAAGTGGGCGTGGCCTCCCACAGTATTCTCCAACTTCTCCAGGAATGTGAGGTCACTGGCGTCACCTGGCCTCAGGCACTCCTCATCCTGAGAGAGAGAGAGGGAGAGGGAGAGGGAGAGGGAGAGGGAGAGGGAGAGGGAGAGGGAGAGGGAGAGGGGGAGGGGGAGGGAGAGAGAGAGATTAATACATTAGATACACAGTTGACTGTGCATCTAATGTAGCATATACCAGATGCAGAGGGGCCAAGAGGAGAGAGAAAGGTGAAAGGTCAACTTGAAAAGCTCAGGGTTACATTAAAGCTTGAAACGGATTCTCACCAGGATGGAGATGATGCCTTTGAACTTCTCCTCCACCAGATCACAGATGATCTTGTTGTTGAAATACTGCACAGGCTCCCACTGCCAGACAGCAAAGAACATAACTCTCTTTAAATCGCTTGTTTAGAAAACTGAAAAACCGTTGTACATTTTACAGAATGCAGAGAATCCGGCACACAGCCGCACACACCCACACAGTTACCGGCACATTATTAACGGGTTTACCACCCCATTATTATCACAAAACCCACAGAACACAGCCCATGTTACACGTTGTACAATAATGTCTTTGACGGATGACTAACTGGACGTGAATCTCTCCCACGGCCCTCTGCACTCAGCTCCCTCATTCACAAAGCGTCTCAGAGTAGGAGTGCTGATGTATGATCAGGTTCCCCCTTTTCATATAATCTCAGTCATTATGATCTAAAAGCCTAAACTGATCCTAGATCAGCAGCACTCCTGTTCTTAGATTCTTTGCCAACATGGGTCCTGAACCGTAGTGGAGGAGAGCAGTAGAGGGAGGGATGGAGGAGAGCAGTAGAGGGAGGGATGGAGGAGAGCAGTAGAGGGAGGGATGGAGGAGAGCAGTAGAGGGAGGGATGGAGGAGAGCAGTAGAGGGAGGGATGGAGGAGAGCAGTAGAGGGAGGGATGGAGGAGAGCAGTAGAGGGAGGGATGGAGGAGAGCAGTAGAGGGAGGGATGGAGGAGAGCAGTAGAGGGAGGGATGGAGGAGAGCAGTAGAGGGAGGGTAAGGTCCTTCCAAGACGGATAGAAGCAGAGGCAGAGGGCTGAGAGGGGATGGAGAAGGAGAAGATGGACTGATAAAAGAAAGAAAGAGAGAGAGTAGTCTCACCGTGATTCCCTCTGCTTCGTACTCCTCCTGCTCGGACTTGAGGGTGAGCTCGATGAAGAGCTGCTGCAGCTTCTCGTTACAGTAGTTAATGCAGAACTGCTCAAAACTGCAACACACACACACATTAATATACACCGAATCGTAATGACAGTAAATGGTAAACGCTGTCAAAAACACAAAGGGTTATGGGAAAATGAGTTCTAAATTCCTCTGGTACCTGTTGTGTTGGAAGACTTCAAAACCATAGATATCCAGGAGACCAATGACGGAAGCGTTCTTATAAGTCTCATCCTAGAAGAAGAAAAATCTTTATAATAGCTTTCATGAAGGGCATTCATAAACTTCTTATAAATAGTTTAAGCCAACAGACTAAGAATAAATGAGTAGTTACTTATTTGTTAACATTTATACCTAAATAAAGCATGATTAGCACTGCCTAGTGACGAACTCACAAATATACACTAACCTAATCCCCATCAGACAACAGTCTATACAGAAACGCTGTACTACTGCTCTGTCTGACATGTAGTACTACAACACATCCACAAGGGGGGGCGCTACTACCACTGTCTATAAAATGGCCAGCTAAGAGGTCAGAAGTGCAGAAGACTGGGATATCATGCCAACAGGGGGGTCAGCGGTAAGAGGGGAGTCAACAGGGCATAAGTTAATGTGTGCGTTACCTTGTAAGCCAGGGAGACGTTGATCTTGTTGACGAGCCAGGTGAAGGTGCGGCTGTACACGGCCTTAGAAAGGGCGTCCCGCGCCGACACAGCCTGCTCCAGGTTCAGAGGGCTCTTCAGCTGCAGGACGGACACAGACAGATGGGCGCACACACACACACACACAGAGACAGACAGAGACAGAGAGGAATGGAATAGTTATTCTACCATTCCTCACTTGCCTAGATGCTGAGAAACCACTATAGATTCATCGGCCACTTTATTGGGTTAACATTTCTAGTACTAGTGTATGTTGAATATAGAATGTGGAAACGCTCTCACAGAGTGTTATAAAGAGTCATTTAGAGAAGATTCCTGCCTACCTCTTCCCCTTTGGCGATGATCTTTTTGTGTGTTAGAGCTTCTTTCAGGACCAAACCATCCACACCTAGTAACTGCAACGTCAACAACAGCAAAACATTAACACACATTCAAATGAACAACAGCAAAACATTAACACACATCCAAATTAATTAAACACCAGTATCAATGTTATTTACCTTTTTAAACCAAAGAATGGTGAAACTATCGGGTTATGAAGAGAGTAATGTGTTATGATGAGGTATTGACAGTGTAGTATGAGTATAATATAGCAGGAGTAGTGGCCCCATGGGGACACTGTAGTAAGGGGGAGAGGTCATACCAGCGTCAGGTATTTGATCTGTGTGTCTGTGGTGATGTAGGCATTGCCGCTGTCCTCTCCTCCATATTGAATGTTCCCCAAGTGAAGAACACTGGCAATAATGTTTAACAGCTCCTACACACACAGAGAGACACAGAGAGAGACAGAGAGAGAGACAGAGAGAGAGACAGAGAGAGAGACAGAGACAGAGAGAGACAGACAGAGAGAGAGAGAGAGAGAGAGACAGAGAGAGAGAGAGAGAGAGAGAGAGAGAGAGAAGTTTACAAAACTTTATTTAAAACAACACTTAATAATCTTCAACAATTCGCATTATATATATTTGAAAATTAATAAAATTTAAAAAGAAAAAAAGAAATTACATTTCCAAAACCAGATGTCCATCAGAAACAACACACAAAACATCATTAACACACCACAGATCATTGAAACCCATCTCATTATTTACAAGACTATAGTATGCAAATTCTATTTTTAGTCTACTAGCTACTAATTTCATAAACATCACTTCAACATTGATACTTTTAAGCTGTAATCCTTGATTTTTCCTTGTTTTCCATATTGCCAATTTCGCAGTTCCTATTAAATAATTTAACAGACACATCTTCCTTCTTTTTGAAAATTATATTTCACACCCCCTATAAAAACTTCGTCTGAGAATTCTTCACCAAAAGCTTGAAACAATTTATTTAGATCATCAAAAAGACCTTCCAATCTTTTGCATCTTAAAAACAAATGTTCTAAATTTTCTTCCTCCCCACAAAACCTACACCACACCCCTACTGCTGGGTTCAGGTGTGCCACATGTTTGTCTGTGGCTATTGCACCATGAATAATTCTCCATTGAAGATCCGCTGTTCTTTTCTCGACTGGAGGTTTATACAGAGTTCTCCATCTATCTCTTACAAGAAATTCTGGCTGCAACAAAACTGGCCACCTTGAGATCTTTTGTCCTCTGAGTGAAACTTGATGCAAAACTTTAACTGCAATGTTATATATGGCTTTCTTTGATGTCGTTTCAAACAAGTCCAGCTGTGGAGTTTTAAAAGACAAAATTGAACCTGCGGATTCATCTTCTTGTCCTTCGCCGACGACTGCAGCAACTCTTATTTTTGGAAAGTCCAGCTCATTGTTTATGTCTGACGGAAAACCTTGTCCAATGTTTTTCCTATAGCCACTTGGTAATACATTGACAATTTCCTCCACCAGCTTTTCCGTCAAGCGCGAGGACTTTAATCCTGTCACTTCTTTCAAGATTTCCACAGATTCCCATCGGTCATTATTTAAAAGTTGCCCCAGCTTCACAATTCCATGTCTTTTTAAACACGCACGCACGCTTACAGATGACAAAAGTCTTGTCTGAATCATTGGGTTGAAAAACAAACATTCCTCTCGTATCCAACTCCCAGATTCATCAATATCTCTTTCCACTTTAAAAACAGTTGCTCCAAGAGTGCAGCATTGACCGGTAAAAAGGTGTAACCTCAGACAAGTTCACTTTATCCAGTTCCATTAAAAACAGATGTCGGTCTAATTTAAGACCACCTGCTTTTTGTAGAATTGTTTTTGCAGTCTCAGTCCAAGTTAAGTCCTTATAATACAGGAATCTCTGTGCTGTTTGTATTCTAAAAGCACATATCTTACTCCGCACATCCACCAGACCTTGACCTCCCTCGTAAACGGGAAGGTAGAGTGCTGCTGCTCGAATCCAATGTTCTCCACTCCAAAAAAACTTCACAAATGTCCTCTGTATTTTGCAAATCAAATCTTCAGGTGGTTCCATTACAATGAGTCTATGCCATAAAGTTGAGGCAGCCAGATTATTCACAACCAGAACTCTTCCTCTGTATGACATCAATGGTAATAGCGATTTCCATTTTAACAATCGGGCAGACACCTTTTCCAGCATTCCCTCCCAATTTTTATTCTGAAATTGTTTAGTTCCCCAAAAAATCCCTAGCATTTTCAGCCCATCTCTTTTCCACAACAATCCACCAGGTAATTTTGGAGGTCCTTGCCTACTTTTCCACTGACCAATAATAAGTCCCTCACTTTTTCCCCAATTTACCTTTGCTGATGATGCCTTTCCATAATTTCTCATTGTTTCAGTTAAAATATTAACATCATTTTGATTTGAAATAAAAACAGTAACATCATCAGCATAAGCTGATATTGAGATTCCATGCATGACATTAATTCCATTGAGATCCCTTCTTAGCCTGCACAGCAATGGCTCAATAACAAGGCTATATAATTGTCCAGACAGTGGACAGCCTTGCCGAATCCCTTTTAATACAGGTATTGGTGCACTCAATCCTCCACCAGCTTTCGCAATCACAAAAACTTCAGAATATAACAAATGAATATATGATATAAAATTCTTCCCGAACCCAAAATTTTTCAAAACCTCAAAAAGATATGTATGATTGACTCTATCGAAAGCTTTCTCTTGATCTAACGAAAGCACACCCAGGTCAACATTATTGAATTGATTAAGATCAATGACATCTCTTAACAAAAAAAGATTATCCATAATTGACCTATTAGGAATACAATATGTTTGATCTCTGTGAACTAAAACTTCCAAAACATGTTTCAACCTATTTGCTAAACATTTTGAAAGTATTTTATAGTCCATGCACAGTAAAGAGACAGGTCTCCAGTTCTTTAGAAGGCACAAATCCCCCTTTTTTGGGAGCAAAGAAAGTACTGCTCTTCGACAACTTACAGGAAGTATCTTATACCTTATACTTTCCAATAAAACTTCATACAAGTCACTTCCAAGTACATTCCAAAATGTCTGATAAAACTCTGCCGGTAAACCATCAATTCCTGGAGAACGGCCGTGTGATAACTGTCTCATTGCCTCAGTGATCTCCTGAAAAGTAATCTGTCCATCCAAAGACTCTTTCTGTTCGTTTGACAGCTTCGGTAGATCACTCAGCAAATCGGAAACACATTCAAGATCACAAGTCTCAATATCATACAAGTCTGTATAGAAATTAACTGCCAGTTTCCTTATTTCCAAAGGGTCAGAGGTTATGACCCCATCAGGCCGCCGAAGATGATACATTTGCTTTTGTTGGACACTTTTCTTTTCAAGATTAAAAAAATATGAGGAAGGGGCATCCATGTCTTTAATAGAACAAATTCTTGTTCTTATTAATGCTCCCTTCACTTGTTCTTGTAATAGTGAACCAAGTTCTTTCTTTTTATTCAAATGTTCATTTTTTATCTTTCCATCATCATTATTTATCACAAGAATATTCTCCAAAGCTTGTATATCCCTTTGAAGTTTTTGTATTGCTGCTTTCACCATAGAAGTAGAATGTGAACTATAATTTTGACAAAAGGTTCTTATGTTTGCTTTACCAACCTCCCACCACATAAGCACATTTTCAAAATAAACCTTTTTTAACTTCCAGTCATTCCAAAAGAATGTAAAATTCTCACAAAATAAAGAATCCTGCAATAGTTTAGTATTGAAATGCCAAAAATAATTTGGTTTTGAAGTTCTTTTCATATTCAAAGCAAATAATATCAAATGGTGATCTGAAAACCCAACGGGTAAAATAGAAACATCCGTAATTTTATTGTTCCATTCTCTACCTATATAAAATCTGTCTAATCTAGCTCCACTAACCCTATTGTTAGATGCTTTGAGCCAAGTATACTGTTTGATTCCTGTGTTTCTTCTTCTCCAAATATCTATTAATTCAAACTCCTTTAAAATGTTTGACAATACAACACTTGATTCATGATGGGGTTCTTCTCCATTTCTATCAATAATAAAATCAATAGTACAATTCCAGTCACCTCCAATGATAGTACAAACGTTGTCATCAATTTTCTGAATAGCACTCCTTAACTTTAAAAAATACCTCACACGCTCAGGTCCATTATTGGGTGCATAAACATTTATCAGTACAAACACAGATCCTTCATATTCCATTTTTAACAGCAATATTCTTCCTTTTACAATTTCTTCGACAACCAAAATATTAACATTCATTCCTTTAGAAAATAAAATGGCTATGCCCGCACTTGTATTTGTCCCATGGCTCAAAACACTTTTTCCTTCCCACCATTTACTCCATTCAAGTTCATTTTCTACACTCGTGTGTGTTTCTTGTAAGAAAGCTACATTTATTTTTTTTATACTAAATAACTCTGATACCATTGCTAATTTATTACTATCTCTACCCCCATTCATATTTAAAGAGCCCACCCTCAACAGCTCCATAGAAGAAAGAAAATATAAAGAGGATAGAAAAAGAACAAAAAAGCCAAGAGAAATATTCACCCTGTGTGACTTAAACATTTGATTTGTTTTGTGAAGCATTCACTTTATCCCTTCTTAGCTTTGTTATCATCTTCTTCAACCTGAACCTTTTTTGTTTACTTAAAGCCTCAAAGCTAACATTTCTATTCAACAATTTCACTGTATGAATGAATTTATTTTCATCAGGAAAAAATTCTTTAACTTCAATAGTTCTACCAAAGGTCACATCCAGGAAGTTATTTATATCTTGCAATGTATACACATCGTCCACACTACCATACTGTGATCCAATGTCAGATACATCAGAGAAAGCATCATCATCTCTCATCCCCAAATCAGCATCAGTACTCATTTCACCAGAATTGGACATTTCAGAATTTTCATTAGAAACATTTTCAACACTAACCATAGCTGCATCATCATTGGTTACACTAGCGTCCTCCAGTTCAGAAACATCATTATTTCTATCAGAATCAACCTTTTCATGATTGTTCTCAGTCTGACTTTCAATCAATCCATCACTGTCAATGTTCTTCTGTGATCCAGCTTGAGGCTGCACATTCTCAGAAGCTGACTTACTACTCTCACCAGCAGCAGAAGTACTAGGCCTAACTTCCACTTCACTAACCTGGGCCTTGTGTGGACATGTGTGCCTTTTGTGGCCGATATCTCCACACTCAAAACATTTCATACTACCGGTGTTCGCGTAAATAAAATACGCTTTCCCTTCATGCATGACTCTGAACGAAATATCCAACTCCGGTTCATTTAAGAACATAAACACCTGCCGTCTGAAAGACATAACGTGTTTTAGAGCAGCGTTTTTACACCCTAGTGGGATCATCTTAATCTTACTAGCCATTTTTCCATATCGCGTCAAAGCTTTCTCAATTTCGTCATTTCGAATAAAAGGCGGCACATTGGATATCGTAACTCTAGTTGTCGGAGCAATAAGCGGTGAGATAATAAGGAAATCGCCACTCACCACAATTCCGTCGCTTATCAATTGATTTACTATGTCTTCCTTTTCGACAAAAACCACCACTGCTTTATTCATCCTGGATGCTGTAGTAATGTTTTCATACCCAACTTTTTCCCCAATTGCCAGCAACACATCTTCAACAGTGACGCCCTGAGCCGGTACACACCTGATTCCATGGCGGAGCGACACCTGTGACGCTGTCCCAGCAGGGATAGACGCCATCCCGATGCCGCCTCAAAAACTCACAAACGCTCACAAAACAAATCTGATGTTATTTTTTAGATGATAAACAAACAAACAAACAAACATTCATAAACTTAGAAAACGGAAGAAAATAATAAATAAATAAAGTGTATATAGAAGAAATATAGGCTCTCCTCGTGAACACCCTCACACGTACCCAACACTCCCAGCATGCACCGAGAGAGAGAGAGAGAGAGAGAGAGAGACAGACAGAGACAGACACAGAGAGAGGGGGAGAGAAGCCATGATAAGATTAGTTTTGATGTGTTAAAGTGAAAACTATCTTGATGACTTAGATTAGGCCATATTGGACTTGAAGAGAGATATAAAATATAATTTAACTAAAGGGGGCCAACCATCTTCCCCCCACATGCATGCATATACAAAGTTAATGAAGTTGGCGTGGTGTGTGTGTGTGTGTGTGTGTGTGTGTGTGTGTGTGTGTGTGTGTGTGTGTGTGTGTGTGTGTGTGTGTCAGTAGGGTTTACAATATATAACCACCTGCTCTCTTCCTCTTCCCTCTCTGAACTGAGATATACTGAGCTCTGGCCCCAAGCCCAGACTACAGTCATGAAAATACAAGTGACACCCACACCAAGCACAAGTCAGCTCACTCATCACACACACTCTCTCTCTTCACCCCTGTCCCAACACACTCACATATAACATAAGATCACTTTAGTTGGTCAATATAGACAGTCACACAACCTGACTATATACAAGACCGCATAACAACATGGCCATACAGCATCCTACTGCACAACTACAATAAATACAGCATGCTACTGCACAACTACAATAAATACAGCATGCTACTGCACAACTACAATAAATACAGCATGCTACTGCACAACTACAATAAATACAGCATGCTACTGCACAACTACAATAACAAAACAGAGGGTGGGACCCAAAGCACAGACGTGATTGGTCAGACAGTCAAATGGAATAAGTATTCAGTAGTAGTATTTAAGGTCATCAACAACACACTACCTCAGTGGCTGACATCATGTGTGTTGTAATAACAGCTTCATACCTCTACGTCGTCCTCGTTGAATCCGATGACAGACAGAGCTTTCCTCACCACCTTCCAGTCACTGCGGTCGTTAATGGAGCTCACCTTGGGACAGTTCCCCTGAGAGACCCACGGACAAAACACTGTTAGAGACAAAACACCATAGTTCTACATTGCAAGTAAAAACGTTCCTTAACAAAAGCAGCAAACAGAAAAAAAAATGACAAATGCTTGTTTTAGTAAAACAATTACAAAAAGTAAGGTGTAAGATTTTCAGACGTTTTAGGGTAATGTTTTACATGGTTCATCTCTACAGGCCGTATGCGTACTAATTGTAGATCCAGCAAACACAGACACGACACTCATTCACGCACGTGTGTGACCATCACATAGTGAACATCCATACACACGTTCATTGGCTGACTAAAAAGGTGTGTGTGCAGAAGTCTTGTAGGTCTCAGTGGGGGAGGGAGGAGGGATAGACAACTCCTTCACCTGAGAGAATCTCTACAGCAGCACTAATAACACACTGAGAGCATCTCTCCACAGAGAGAGAGAGACAGACAGACACACACAGAGAGAGAGAGAGAGAGAGAGAGAGAGAGAGAGAGAGAGAGACACAGACAGACAGACAGAGAGAGAGAGAGAGAGAGAGAGAGAGAGAGAGAGAGAGAGAGAGAGAGAGAATAACTGCAGCCACAGACACACACCTCTTCCTGCTCTAAAGGAGAGACTTAATCTCAAACCACACACGATTAAATAACGTTTGACATGAGCCCCAAACAGTTAGACACAGGCTCTGGTCCAAAGTTGAGCACTAGGGAACAGTGTCCCATTCCAGATCCAACCATAGAGTGA
Source organism: Thymallus thymallus (assembly GCA_023634145.1). NCBI lineage: Eukaryota > Metazoa > Chordata > Actinopteri > Salmoniformes > Salmonidae > Thymallus > Thymallus thymallus. Next base: position 2,560,220 of record CM042379.1, read on the forward strand.
AACACTGCTGTGTCCAACCTTGACAAGGTACTGGTACTGCTGGGGGTTCTTCTCCAGGCCCAGGCGCCGCAGCAGGTCATCCTCACCCCCCTCAATCAGCTGGTAGAAGATGTGGAAGTTCCTCTCTCCGTGGTTCTGGTGGACCACCCGCGACTTCTCCAGCAGGTAGTTGAGGATGTGTCCCCCCACCGGAGCACCCTGCCGCCGGGAGAGAGGGGACCGGGGAAAGGAGGAGGAGGAGGGGGTGATGCAGGGATACTGAGACAGAAACAGGGCCACACAAGGACACAAAACCACATGCAGGGGTATACGCCCCACAAAACGAACGCACCCCATGGAGAGTACAGTAATGTAGGAGTGGAAAAATAAACAGATTGTACAAGTTAATATGGAAGGACTGGCAGTGTTCATGTACTGGTATCCCCCTTACAGGAGCGCGCGCGCGTGTGTGTGTGTGTGTGTGTGTGTGTGTGTGTGTGTGTGTGTGTGTGTGTCAACTCACCTTGAAGTCAAACTGGATATCCATGTATTTGCCGAAGCGGCTGGAGTTGTCGTTGCGCAACGTTTTGGCATTTCCAAAAGCCTGGGGTCACACACACATAGGGACGAAGAGAGGTAGACAGAGAGGAGGGAGACAGACAGAAACGAGGGAGACAGACAGGATGGAGGTAGGCAGACAGACGGGAGGGAGGGGAGTGAGACAGGCAGACAGACAGACAGACAGGACAGAGGCAGACAGGCAGGACGGAGGCAGACAGACAGAGAGGTAGACAGCAGACAGAAAGACAGAGGCATACAGACAGGAGGGAGGCAGACACAGTCAGACAGGAGGGAGGCAGACACAGACAGACAGACAGACAGACAGACAGACAGACAGACAGACAGACAGACAGACAGACAGACAGACAGACAGACAGGAGGGAGGCAGACAGGAGGGAGGCAGGGAGGGGAGTGAGACAGGCAGACAGACAGACAGACAGACAGACAGACAGACAGACAGACAGAACAGAGGCAGACAGACAGGAGGCAGACAGACAGGAGGCAGACAGACAGGAGGGAGGGAGGGGAGTGAGACAGGCAGACAGACAGACAGACAGGATGGAGGCAGACAGACAGGAGGGAGGCAGACAGACAGACAGGAGGGATGAAAGAGGAGAGGTCCACAAAAGAAGGAGAGAGAAAATAGGGGGATAGAGGAGAGGAGAGGAGAGGAGAGGAGAGGAGAGGAGAGGAGAGGAGAGGAGAGGAGAGGAGAGGAGAGGAGAGGAGAGGAGAGGAGAGGAGAGGAGAGGAGAGGAGAGGAGATGTGTCAGACAGTCAAGAGGTGTGTTGGGCTGTGGCTGAGACACGGGGCTAGATTACAGTCTGTCTGTCTGGACTCTAGTCTACAGCCCATCCAGCCCAGCCAAAACACATCACATCTCAATACAGTACACACTACATGAGTAGAGACTCCTCATACAAACACAAATATGATGTCTTGTTTTAGACTGGACCAAGCCAGGCAGTTTTCACCTCTAGGACAGGGTTGGACTGCAACAGACGGTCCTTGACCGTCTCGACCTGGTCGCTGGCAGGACAGGTCACGGCGTAGTACTGCAGGATCTTCTTTGACGCCTCAGTCTTGCCGGCACCACTCTCACCCGAGATGAGGATGCACTGATCCTTACGCTCCGTCCGCATGGACCGGTAGGAATTGTCAGACACCGCGTAGCTGGAAGGAGGGAGAGGATGGGATTCTTCCACACTTCAGTAAATCCTCAACTGTTCATTATATACTTTCTTATTATGTTCTGTTTTTACTGTATCTATCTTGTATATTTTACTGTATCTATCTTGTATATTTTACTGTATCTATCTTGTATATTTTACTGTATCTATCTTGTACATTTTACTGTATCTATCTTGTTTATGGACAATTCCACAAAAACTACTTTCAACTATTTTCACTGAAAATGTTAATAAAAAAACATTTACAGGAAGAACTGTGCAGATACAGTTTGGATTAGATTACATTTAAATGATTTTGTCTATATTTTCTGTATATTGCTTTTATTGTACTTGGCGAATAAAGTTGGTTCTGATTCTACCCTTTTAATTAAGGTCCCATTTGATAGGTGTGGTGGCCATAATGTAAGTTAGATATGATGATCCTGTTATGTTGACTCATTTTCTCCATGTAATATCAGAGGGGCTCTATGTTTATTCAGCCTGCTTTGTCACATGACAGTGGTCTGATTCAGAGAGGTTGGGTTAAATGAGGAAGACACCTTTCAGTTGAATGCATTCAGTTGTACGACTGACTAGTATCCAACTTTCCCTTTCCCCTGAAACATAGAATTGAGATAACGTTAGCACCAACATCAAGCCCTCCACAAGACCCCTATCAGTCACCACCCAAAACCCCCGGGGGGGAGAAAGGGGGTCAGGGAACACCCCTCTGGTAACACCTAGCACCTCCCCCACACCCCTCCTCCCTTACCAAGTCACCCATGAATCTCTCTGTTCCTTCTCTGTATTCCCTGCCTTCCAAAACACATCCCTCTTTCCCCCTCAGACAGACAGAAAACAGGAGTCGGGGAGCAGCGAAAGCCGGGAATGTTGAGCGCATGGCAGAATCTCCATAATACAGTCCATTGTTCGTCCGTGGTCAGAGGAATCAGCCAGGAATTCCATCTTCGCCTAGCAACTCATCAAACAAACAGGCCCAATGTAATGTATGCCGAGCAGACACTGAAACCCCTGTTACATAACTGTTAGTCCATGACAGAGTAAACTGGGATGGGAGAGGAGGAGAAGGGGGAGAGATGCTGGGTTGGGATACCCAGGTTCAGGTTACTCACATGTGGGGAGAGACCTCGTAGAAGTTGACGCCTCGGTAGCGCTCCATGTGGTTCTTGGTGTAGATCTCCAGATCCTTGTAGGGGTTTACCGACACCAGGACTGAGCCGATGTATGTCTGAGAAAGACAGAGAGACAGAGAGAGTTCATGGTGTGAGGTGGGGGAATGGTAGGATGCATCCACACACACATTTTTTATTTTCAGCAAGAACAAATTCATTATGCAGCAACATGTTATGCAACGAAATACAAAAACAAGCGTTGTTTATTGGTCAAGTTCAGGTAATTCCTTCCCCTTTTGCCACCCAATGATTATGACCCAGGACGGGAGTGTAATTGGTGGGTGTCTTACATAGATGAGGTTCTCCTTGAAGCGCTTGCGGAGGTTCTCGATGAAGGCTGCCTCGCTGGTGTGGTTCTCCAGCAGGACAAAGTCCTGCACCCCCACCCGGTCCCTGGCCGTCAGGGCACTCTCCATCGTGATCCACACCCCGTCACTACCCACCGCCTAGAGGGAGGAGAGGAGAGGGACGTCAGCAATAGGAACCATGTGTGTATATGTATATATATATATATATATATATTATAGGTATTAAAATAAGGCAGGAGAGAGAACTGAAAAAGTACCAAAGAGACATGCCAAGCAGACCCTGGATAAACTGAATCAACGTTGCGTGTGAGTATCTCTCAATGTGTTCATGTATACCTGACAAGTAAGCGCTCATAACAGCCCCGGAATCTAGCTAATTACCTCAAGACACCATTTACATTCAAAACTATGACAAAGAATAGTTAGCACAAGAGCCTTCTCCCCCACATCCAATAACATACACAGACAGACCGTTTTGCAGTGTTACAAAGAGCTCCCCTTATAAGTCACTTTGTAATCTTGTATAAGCTAGAAATAGAAGCGGAGGAAAACCCAACCGGAAAAAAAGTTAGCACTTTGACAAAAGTCTTACAGGCTCCATCCAGGCTAAAATTACCAATTTTAAAATTAATCTTGCATTCAAAGATCCTTCAGCTCGTCAATGCGTTGCCCAGAAACCGGTTTTCTACAATGGAGGCTTGAGTTTTACGCATCAGATTGCGAATGTTACCCAGGTCCATGACTCACTATACAATATAGTTACTATCACTATACAGCACCACACAGATCTGTCACTACGCTCGGGATGCACCAACAAGGCAGGGAACACACAGATGACTATGCCAGCACACACACAGGTCAACATACACACATACTGTTCATTGTCCGTGTTCATTACCACACACACACACACACACACACACACACACACACACACACACACACACACACACACACACTGTACAGAGCAGCTGCATATGTTGTTGTTATTGACACAGTAGGGCCCCAACCCAGGGGAGAGAGAGAGACAGAGGTGCTCTTCCTCCTAGGTGAGGCAGCTGGTGACAATACGACTTGTATCACAGAGGAGAAAAACTGAGTGAGTGGACGGATGAAACAGACAGAAACAGACAGAACGTGCAAGTCTAGCTGTGGCGGAGAAGAGACTGGAGAGGAACGAGGGGAGGGAGGTGTGTGTGTGTGGTGCCAGAAAAGTGATTCCATTCCTTATCCATCATCACTGTACTCCCAAACATTCCAAAAACAACGCCCTGCTTCACACAGTAACCTACCCCACTCCCCTTCCTCCAACTCCCTGCTTCACACAGTAACCTACCCCACTCCCCTTCCTCCAACTCCCTGCTTCACACAGTAACCTACCCCACTCCCCTTCCTCCAACTCCCTGCTTCACACAGTAACCTACCCCACTCCCCTTCCTCCAACTCCCTGCTTCACACAGTAACCTACCCCACTCCCCTTCCTCCAACTCCCTGCTTCACACAGTAACCTACCCCACTCCCCTTCCTCCAACTCCCTGCTTCACACAGTAACCTACCCCACTCCCCTTCCTCCAACTCCCTGCTTCACACAGTAACCTACCCCACTCCCCTTCCTCCAACTCCCTGCTTCACACAGTAACCTACCCCACTCCCCTTCCTCCAACTCCCTGCTTCACACAGTAACCTACCCCACTCCCCTTCCTCCTCTCCATCCATCCAAAGAGCCTTGGCAGTTCCTGAGGAAAAAGTGTTCCGTCTCGGGGCGGTGCTGCGCTAAGTCTCTCTCCCAGGGTTTGTCGGGCTCTTTAGTGTGAAGCCTGTTATCTGGGCATTTAATGGCTTCAACAGCCAGGGGAAAGCCATAGAAATATAATTACGAGGCGGCAGGTAGCCAGGGCGGGTAGGAGCACTGGGCCAATAACCGAAAGGTTGCTTGATCGAATCCACGAGCTGACAAGGTAGACATCTGTCGTTCTGCCTCTGAGCAAGGCAGTTAACCCACTGTTCCCGGGGACCGAAGACGTGGATGTGGATTAAAGCAGTCCCCCTCACCTCTCTGATTCAGGTGGTCTGGGTTAAATGCAGAAGACACATTTCAGTTGAATGTATTCAGTTGTAAACTGACTAGTATCCAACTTTCCCTAATGATGCCATAACATTTCAAGAAATGATGGAACAGTGCCAACATTCTTCTCTTTCTTTTTAACACAGGGAGGGAGTTCTCTCTCTGACAGGGACAGGATGAGGAAACCCCTTTCTCCCAGGGCTCGTTAGTGAGAAGCCCGTTGTCTGGTCATCTGATCCAGGGATGAGAAACTTTGAGGGGGTGAGGGCCACAACCAATCTGAACTTATAAGGGGCCGCAGTGGCTTGGGGTCTGCATACCCACATCCACGAGACTGACTAATAAAATCAAATGGGTGGCACCTCACTAGTCATTCAACCTCGATAACAAGTTCAGATGTCTTGCCGCTAAACTAACTTAGCAATCTAAAACATTTGAGCCGACATGGATAATTGATTGACTATCAGTAAGTGACATAAGAGAAAAACATCTGACGCACAATCAAATGTTGAAATTAGACCTTGTCTAGTGTACTATTCTAACTCCATAGTGGAGCTCCAACAGCCATAGAATTACTAGAATGGACATCCCCATCTAAGTTAATGATGCCATGATGGGTGGGTGGATCCTTCTATTGATTCTATTTCTATGGGGAAACCATTTCAAGATATGATGGAAGTGCCAACTTTCTTCTTAACACAGGGAGGGAGTGCTCTCTCTGATAGGGAGAGGAATCCCTTTTCTCCAGCTTCGGTTTCCCTTTCTCTCAGAGTTCTCCCAACACCACCACTCTCTCCATTACTTCATTGTTCCTTAATGGGGCTTTTACAGTTGTGTTTTCCTGCCTCCCCACCCTCTGCCCCTTGTTGAACACACCAACACCCCTGCACTACCTACAGTACATGACGCGACCAGCATGCGGTCACCTTTTCCAAATCCTGTGGAGAAAACAAAGGAGCCAGGAGTCCTGCTAGGCCTACTGCTGTGTTCTCACACTCATCTACACAGAGTAGTGAACAACCGGCTGTGTTCTCCCACTCTCATCTACACAGAGTAGTGAACAACCGGCTGTGTTCTCCCACTCTCATCTACACAGAGTGGGTCTGCTGCATAACCATAAAACAATGCTTGCCCCTTGCCTGACCTTAACGTTGCCTTTTGGTTGCTTAAAAGGTCTACATTGTGATATATAAAAGCTCTATGAATGGCGTATGGGCCAAGCAGCTGAATGGGTTAATTTGTATTATCAGCATCTTTAAGTCTGAGTTATAACAGCGATGACAGATTAACATATCATCCATTACAGTGAGTGATGTAAGTGGTCCTTAGCCATGGTATCCTGTTATATTATAACATAATAGAATTTAATGTTATTAGCCTTTTCAGACTGGAGGGGGTGGGGTGGGGGGGTTCTTCATATTTTCTCAGGTGAATTATCTCAGTAGACAAATAAGACTAATGATGCATTTAGACGAGGGACGCAAAAAACGTCGTACCAGTCGGCATAGCGGGACAAGAAAGCAAGAAAGACGGTGACGGCAAAAGCAAGTCAGCACAACGGTATGTGTTGCTATGGTGATTTCAGTAAGCAAACAGTGCAAATCTACATCCGGTAGAAAACAACTACGGAAGAGAGCAAAAGTTGAAATATTTTAACTCTGGCGGCAAGTCCCGTCTACCGCCAGCCTCAACGACATTTACCGTCCGACATCTGGTTTGCAGTCTACCTCGTGCCATCTAAACACAGCATAAGAGTAAGAACAGGGAAGGATTTATGTCTGTTGGAAAGTGGAGAATATAGGGCTTACTCGCAAACACCGGAAGTAGCTAACCGCGGCCATATTGTTGACATCTCCGTTGCTAGTGGCGGATTTGAGTTGAGCAGCTGATCACAGTAGCGTAATGGCTTCATCTCGTCGTTATCAATAGAAGATAAGCTTGATTGGTTTGGACCCATATCGAATAGACCCAAAAACATTTAGTAAAGATCAGTCATTACTGCCAGCCGTAACGTATCCGGATATTTATAACTATAAATACAGTATCCTCATACACGTCGCAGGAGCTGAAGGCGTTCAAGTCACTTGACTCATACAACTATTTTATCTCTGGCAAGATCGGCAAACTTTCAACATTTGTTCCACCAACAACATCATCAAACATTGTCGTGATCGCAGAGGTATATAAATGTTTGTTTGATGTTTTTATGATCTGATAGCCCACTTAACGTTACTTGCATAACTTACCCTGATGATGTTTGCTAGCTAACGTTAGAATATAAGATCAACAACAACTGAAGCTATCGCATTTGTTGTCACTATAACGTTAGTTTCTTTGTTTCTGCTTCAGAGACCATACCACAATATATGAACATCTTTTGAAACTGTGCTTAAAACCTAGGCATGGGAACTGCAATTTGCCATATAATAAGAATAGAAGCTGACATTGATCATATGTGATAAAATGATGGGCACATACTTTGCTGTGAGGTAGCCTATCTAACCATCATTTTACCTATGGTAAGTTTTGGAAGCAACTTTGGTAAATGATGTAAACAGACTAACGTTATTCTGTGAAGTATCTAACCCTAACGCTACCTGTGGTAAAGTGATGAGAACAAACTTTGCTGTGAGGAGTTGTCTGAAAGTTTAGCATGTTTATCCTAGCTAGCCACAAGTCTCTCCTGCGCTGGCTCAACTCTTCAGTCTCCTTCCCTTCCAGTTTTCTGACAGTTGGTATCGCATAAAAACTAACTCCAGGGTTCTTATTGCTGTTGTTAGAACAGCCGTGTTTTAGACAACACACCATTTTTTTTTTTAAATACAGCGATAATACCAGCTGCTCAGCTGGCAACTAAGGCTATGTCAACAATATGGCCGCCGCGGCATTGATGACGTAGATCGAATAAGCCCTATAGGCCTTTTCCCCAGTTCCGTGTCAGCCAGTGTACCTAAAAACAAATATGCGTGTAATCAGCAAGGTTAGCCACTCAAGAGTTCTGCCCTTTTGAAAAATGTTCCACTATGAATCAGATGTCTGGCTCTCCTACGCTCTCTCACTTTTAAAGCAAAACCTTCAGGTATATTTAAGTTATTGAACTGGTATTAGAGCATATATCGTGTGTTATAATGTATAGCTTGTTATAAATGCTTATACTGCATTACAAAGCGGGTATTCATAGGAAGTGTTACTGTATAAATATTTCACATGGAAACTCACTGAGACTGTGAGAACCTACTGAAGTGAAAGGGTTTACGATGACAGACTTGGGAAGAGCGGTTTCAAAGAGGTCTAACGAGACCACTATTTTCCATGACATTGCTATGACATGTATCAGTGGCCTACTTCAAGTTTATAGTAATGTTTTGATGGTGATTGACTGCCATGGAGTCCTCCCCTCAAGGCTTGGAAAAGAGGGACGCATGTGAAGGTGTGTGTGTGTGTGGAAGGCGTGGAAACTACAGCACTACATTAGCAGGTGAAAACATTCTCCATCTCCCACTCATACGGGCAGCTGTGTTAGAAAACATATTCCCCTTAAAGAAAACAAGGTATAAGATTCATGTCCGGCCCAAAACACAGACCCAACCGAAGGGTTAGAGGGCATTTCAAGAACACCAGTGAACAGGTTCAAATCAATGGCTCCGTTCTCTTTCTTTCTGCCAACTAGTCCTTTCCTCACGACAGCTGATCAGCCAATTAAAAAGAAGAAAAGCAACAAGAGCCAGTGGCGACTGCACATTCAGTCTCTCAGGGGACACTCAGTGTATTCTGTAATCAGTGTGTCTCTCTGTGTGCCAGCCTCTCACTGTAGTGTGCCACTAAAATAAACAGCATTTCCTCCCAACAAGATTCGAATCAGGAGCTACTGACAGAGAGAGAGACAGAGAGAGACAGAGAGAGACAGAGAGAGAGACAGAGAGAGACAGAGAGAGAGAGACAGAGAGACAGAGAGACAGAGAGAGACAGAGAGAGACAGAGAGAGAGACAAGTGGGGTCATCGATTGCAGGCTAAAGTATTGTATACAATGGGCCTCATATAAGAGGAGGAGCTTTCATTGTAGTCTCAGAAAGCACTGCTTTCAAGGAGAGACTAGCAGAGTAGGAATGACAGGTCATATTGCTCTTGGTAAAAAATATTTGATTCATTCTAAACTAGTGTGGACAACTTATAATGCACTACTTACAAGATACAAGGCACCTGGTTTTGCAACAAAAAACAAGATATTGTTATTGGACAAGTTTAGGTAGTTCCAGTTTCGGTCAGTTTTCTTTTCGGTTTTGGGGTCTAGTGAATATGACCCTGTTCAAAGGGGCTAGTCCACATATTCCTTGTTAGTGCTCTTTCAGTGTGCAGTTAGCTGGAGGTCCACAGCAACCTTGGTTCACACACACTAGCACTCCTTTGATAACGTGTGGTGTCCTTGAAGGCAACAAAACAAAACCATGAAACTGTACAAATCATCATATTCGGTCTATCAAAACACCAGGGGTTGAATTGGGATTTTGAATTAGGTGGTGGAAATATCACTCAATGGTTTTCCATGGGAATTGTTCCAAGTGGCCACACCCCTCAAAAGGGGTTTTAAAGCAAGCTGAGGACAACACGCTGGTAGGAGCCAAACACAGAGGTGCGTGAAATCCCCCAAAAATACGATGAGAAGGAAATCATTTCAAATTAAATGGCTGGTAAACGGTAGAAACGTCCTAGCCTATGCCTTTACCAATGCAGTGGTTTTACATTTGTGGGGAGTAGTGAACGAGTGCACACTTCAGGAAGAAACAGATATTATTGGGACACAACCACAGCCTTCCCTCCCAGTCCCCTCCCCCAGAGTCAGAGTCACACATAACAGACAGCTAGAGGACTTATCTTTATATCATGGTGAATCATCCATATCTCTCTATGGTGGAGTCCCAAGGCTGAGACAGTGACAGTGAAGGGAAGATATGCAGTGGGGTTGGGGTTCGACTTGGAGCGCTGCCTCGGTGCTGTGACAGACTGGCAGCGGTTTCATTAACATCATGACTCTCACTACCAGTCAGCGACAAAGAATCCAGGCCCAGCCTCACAACACAGGCCTGCCATTGTAACACTGTGGTGGCGCAAACACACCAACACAAACCGAAACATAGAATGACAACGGGGTGATATTCAATACAGAACACTTTTGCAGACAGTTTTGCAATGGAAGGAGAATGAGAATTTCTTATTGGACAAGTTTGGGTAGTCCCTTCCTGTTTCAGTCCGTTTTCTTCTGTTTTGGTGCCTAATGAATACGACCCTGGATAGGAAGAGAATTTGGGAGATTAATTAATATATGGATTATAGGTGGGTCAGTGTCAGGAGAAACTGGTTACGTGCTTTGTGGTCAAACCCCCCCCCCCCCCCCCGGTTACAAGTGATGGCTGGAGAGCTAGATATGAAGAGTAGATCATTTCATAGATGGATAGCTAGGTTGGTGTCAGGAGAAACCGGTGCTTTCTGGTCAAAACCCAGCTACACTCCCATCTCTGTGTCCTTGCAGTTCAAGAGCACGGACTGTCAAAGCTGTTACGTAATACTCATTCTACGTAGACTTTCTTAATATAGTTTATCCTACCAAAACCTCCACCGACCGGCTCCCTCTCCCCTCGACAGGAACAGCCATGTAGTTTTTCTGCCCTTAAATGTATGTCCTTAAGCATCACCACATGTAGACAATATTAAACTGAAGCGCACACATACATCTAGAAACAAACACACACACACACACACACACACACACACACACACAACATGAAACTTGTACTGTTGTGTTGCTGAGTGCTGCTTTCAAGTTCCAAATGCCTTTGAGCAGAATGAGTGAGCATGCAGATCTTTTCTTACCATAGCTCTGTAGTTCATCTCTCTCCTTCCTGTTTTATTGTCGGCTTAAAGAATTGTTTATACTCCCAGAATGTGAGTCGTCCACGTCAGAAAGATCGTGCAACGTTTGTTTTTAGAACTTCTCCAGAGCCATCTGTAGGAGCGACCCAACTGCCATCCCCTCTCCTCTCCTCTTATTTATTCTCTCCCTCTCAGTCAGTCTCTCTCCCTCCCTCCCTCTCATTCTCTCCCTCTCCCTCTCCCTCTGTTTATGAACTACAGGTTAATTCTATAGTTCAGCTTCTTCCTTCGTTTAGGAGATGGTGATTTAACAGAATCCCAGGCAGGCAGGCAGGCAGGCAGGGAGGGAGGGAGTGGAACAGTCCACTACTGCCATGATTAATGTTGCTGAGCTGAGCAGCTCCCGTTTCTTTTCCTCCCTCACACTGAGAAGAAGTCATTAAGTAGGATTCCACCATGGCTGCGTCCCAAATGCCAGAGGTCTCTGGTCAAAAGCAGTGCACTATGTAGGGAATAGGGTGCAATTAGGTACACCGTCCAGTCAGAGTGTGCCGTCCTCGATATGTCTGCTTAATATCCTGACGGCCAGCTAAACTTTAAGACTCTGAAGAATAATTCTTAGTTCCACAGGTTTATTGGAGTTACAGAGAAAAGGTGAAACTGCAACACAAAGAGCAAGGACAAGTTACACATTAAAGGCTAATTTGCACTATTACTGTTGCATTTTCGTTTGTACTCATTTTAACATTAATATATGAGAAGAAATACATGTGAACAACATTCTGGTCATTATAGCACCTTTACCGTGCAGCTCGTTAACAAACGACACACATGAGAGCTAGCATTCACATAGCCAAAGTACATTCAGACCATCTCTAGATTACACTCTACAAACTTAAATTATTGTAAAAATAATGATGAATACCTCCAGACAATATTACAAAATAAGGTATTCATACCGACGATGCTACGCCAGACACAAGAGATCGTCAGATACGGTTGAAATGCAACGGAATAAACAGCCTTGAACAAACCGTTGAAACTCGTTCGACGTGAGTGTTTACATTCAAACTACGGGTCGCGCGACAGGACATCTAGAACCATGCTATCTTAAAGAGAACATGACCTAAATAGAAACACATCAGGAAATGCATATTCCTGGAACACATCAGAGTACTGTAATGCTGACTAAATGAAAAGCATGTTTATCTTCTGTAACTTTAAACGTAATGCTTATTTACATGTTCTTACTCATAACAACACACTCCCCGCCTGACGTGGATACACGTCACCCCACAGTCCATGCACAGTCCTTTTACTAAACAGTCCACTAACTGTGTCTCTGGAGGTAGAAGGAGAACTATTTCAGTGACTGGCCTGAGAAAGAGGCTAGTCTCACCTGGTTTGATGATCTTCACCTCAACCTGGCGCACTTTCCCATCTTTGCTAGGGAAGGCCTGTGTAATCAGTCCAAGAGGCCATTCATTCCTAGGTGCTTGGCTGTTCTTAAGGAGAACAACGCTTCAAGGCTGAATGTTTGGCTGAGTGGACTGCCATTTCTTGCGGGTCTGCAGTGTTGGGAAGGTTTTGGACCGGTACTGAACCTGCCGCCACTGGGACTTGTAGAGGTCTGCAACTCCAAACTCACCAGCAGGAGCAGGCACAATGTTCGTCTTTTGTCTGGGAAGAGCAGCTGGCATGAGTATGAACGAGTGATCAGGGTCCATAGTCACTGGAACAAGTGGCCTGGCGTTGATGATCGCTGCAAATGCCATGAAAGTCACCAGCACTTTGTGGGTGAGCTTGTCTTTCAGCTGGAGGAACATTGCGTCCAGAATCCTCCTAGCCAGCCCTATCATTCTCTCCCATGATCCACCCCAATGGGATGCATGTGGGGGATTAAAGGACCAGATGCAGCCCTTGTCTGAGAGGTAAGTCTTTACTGCAGTGCTGTCAATGTTTGAGGCTGTAGTGCTTAAGGCAGACACCAGAGGGCGGATGTCTGGGTCTGTGCTCGGGTCAACAAGGTCATGGTTGCTCTCAGAAATGCTGGACTCCGGCTTGGAGAGAAATTTGGGCCCACTCAGCAGGTTGGTGTGTTTCAACACAGCACCGATAGCTTTGACTGACGCATCACAGAACACACATAGTTATCTTCTTACCGCTGCAGGCGGTGAGGCTTCTGTGTAGCGCCTTGGGATGGAAAGCTCAGCGAGCTCGGACAGAGAGGCTCTCCATGACGTCCAGGCATCTTCCATGGTTGGAGGTAAGGGCGCGTCCCAGTCACCGTTCTCCGCCGTGAGCTCTCGCAGGATAGCCTTGCCTTGGACTGTGACAGGCGCAACAAATCCAAGTGGGTCGTAGAGGCTATTGATTGTGGACAAGACACCTCGCTGGGTGTAGGGCTTGGTCTCACTGGAGACATTAAAAAGGTCTGTCTTGAGATTCCAGTCAAAACGTAGGAAGTCACGGTCTTCCTCTCTTACCAGGAAGCAATAGAACATCTGTTCTATGTCGGCTGTGACGGCAATGGCCTCTCTTCTGAACCGAATCAGCACTCCCAGTAGTGTGTTATTCAGGTCAGGACCTGTTAACAGCACGTTGTTGAGTGATACGCCGTCGTATTGGGCACTGGAATCGAATACCACACGGATTTTCTTAGGTTTCTTCGGATGATACACTCCGAACGTTGGTAAGTACCACCTTTCTTCATGCGGGCTGAGAGGGGGGGGCTAACTCTGCATGACCGTTCCGAAACATGTTGCCCATGAAGGCAAGAAAGTGGTCTCTCATCTCAGGCTTTTTCTCAAAGTTACGCTTGAGAGACATGAGACGCCTCAGCGCCTGTGGCCTGTTGTCTGGGAGCCGTGGGCGTGGGCTCTTGAAGGGTAATGGCGCCACCCAACTGTTGTTTGAGTCTTTTTGTAGTCCTTCATCCATTATCTCCATGAATGTTGTATCTTGAATGGAGGGAGCCACCTGGTTGTCATCCCTGGTCCTTCTGAACACCGTACATCCAAGGTGGTCGGTTTCACAGATAGGCTGGTCCTTAGGATACGCTGGAGGCTCACTGGTGGCCTGGGTGTCGCTGAACCTCTCCTTCACATGGAACACGTTGGGGCACGCGTCAAAGAGAGTGGGCCGTTACAGCTCTGTGGTGTTCGTGTGGAACGTGCTAATTGTCAGTGTCCTGTGAACATTACCTAGGCACACATTTCCAACAATGACCCACCCCAGGTCTAACTTCTGTGCGTAAGGCAGATTGTGAGGGCTATTCACCTGTTTGCGGACTTTATGCACTCTGATAATGTCTTGTCCTAAGAGAAGCATAATGGGGGCTTGCGGGTCAATGTCTGGGATGAGGTGTGCCACTGACCTTAGATGAGCATGATGAAGAGCTACTTCGGGGGTTGGAATCTCCTCTCTATTATTCGGTATGTCGTTACATTCTATGAGGCTTGGCAACGGGACACGAACAGTTCCATCCAAAGACTCCACTTCATAGCCACTGGCCCTTCTGCCTGCTGATGGTTTCACTCCAGCACATGTTCTCAGTGTGTAAGGAGCGCTTGGACTTTGGTCATTGAACATGTCGAAGAACTGTGAGCGAACCAGTGACCTGTTGCTCTGCTCGTCCATGATCGCATACAGTTTCACGGCTTTTCCTCTGTGGCCGGCTGGGAACACTTTGACGAGGCATATTTTCGAGCAGGAGCGGTCTGTGAGTTCCCCTCCGCAGACTATTGTGCATTCGTTGGTGGCCTGAGACTGCGGTGAAGCTTCATCCTCCTCCCCGCCGTGCTCAGAAGCAGGGCCAGCCTCCTGCTGCCAAGGTGCGGGTCCAGGGTGAAGCGCTGTGTTGTGCCTGTCACTCTTACATTCAAAACACTGAACATTGAGTTTGCAGTTCTTTGCTATGTGAGACGAGGAAGAAAGACATTTAAAGCACACATTGTTTTCTTTGAGGAGTGTTTTGCGCTCGTCAATGTGCTTCTCTCTGAATGCCCGGCACTTACGGAGAGGGTGCGGCTTTTTATGCAACAGACACAGTTTGTCGCCGTCGTCTGATTTTGTTGAAGGCTTACCCCTTTCAGATGTGGCTCTGGGTGACATCTCTGTCTTGTGGACGTTGACTTCCCACTGTCTGTTGGGCTTCCACGTTGTCTTCTCTGTCCTGGGGGCCATGTCTGTGTTGCCGATGAGGCTGAAGCTTGGGTCATTAGCAATGAGAGCCTGCTGGCTGACGAAATTGACAAAGAAGCCAAAGGGAGGATAGCTCACCTGGTTTTCACGCTTGTAGGCTGCACCAGTTATCACCCACTTGTCCTGGAGACGAGACGGGAGTTTCTGTACAATTAGGTTGACGCCTCTCGACGTGTCCAGAAAAGCCAGGCCTGGTAAGTCTCCTTCAGCCTTAGCGGCCTGCAGTTCCATTAGTAGATCACCCAGCTTTGTCAGCTTAGGTCCATCTCGGTTTACTATTTTTGGAAAGCTGTCAATGCGTTTGAACAGAGCATTTTCTATTGTTTCAGCTGAGCCATATGTTAGCTCGAGCCTTTCCCATGCCATGGCCAGTCCTGCTTCTGGCCGATTGATGTGTATTGCTCTTATCTGCTCGATATGCTCTGCTGACTCCTTCCCGAGCCATTTTAGCAGAATATCCATCTCCTCACTCGGTTCCAGGTTTAGGCCTCTGATGGCAGTCAAAAAGGAACGCTTCCATGCTCTGTAGTTTTGGGGTTTGTCATTGAATTGTAGCAAACCTGTAGCTACAAGCTCACGGCGGGCTAGATACCTGACAAAGTCATTTATGTGTGAGCCGCCATCGTTTATGTATGAGCTGCCATAATTGTAATCTGGCCGTATGGCATGGTGTGTGGGAGGAGGCTGGGTGTGGTGATTTTGTGTTCTGAAGTGGTGTACAGGAGAAGCATGCTCACCGCTAGACTTGATGTGAGGTAGACGAACGTCTCCAGGCATCCTGTTGAATGTCTCGTGGCTGTCCTCGTATGTGCTGATGTAAGGCTGCTGTGAGATGAGACGATGTGGAGCAGTATTGTTCTGATGCGGATAGAAGGGACTGGCTTCAGGCCTTAGTGGTGGAGGTGACACGTTGTGGTTAGGGACCGGCGCTGTCCTTGCTTGTGTGTCACCATTTTCACATGACTTAAGTTCTGAATCCCTTGCTTTTAATTGATCAAACACATGCTGCTTTGTGGGTTGTGAGGCTTCTAAAGGAACAGAGTCTATGTTCAGGTCACAACTATGTTTCTCACTTACATCAGCAGCAGCTTCAAGTGCCTCTGCTTCGGCAATGGCTGCTGCAGCCTCTTTTTTATGTTTTAGCATTTCTATAGACACTTCCAACTTAGCTTGTTGTAGCCTCAGATTAGTTTCCTCTTCAGCATAGCATAGGCGTGCCTTTGCTGCTTCGGCTCTCGCTCTTGCTCGGACTGCTGCAGACCCCGCTGACGATGAACTGGATCTCATTGAACAACATACTTGCGAGCGTGTCCTTAACGATGCACTGTGTGGGTTCTCCTGTGCTGCTGTACTTCCATGCGAACTCTCCTCTGTAGCCTGTAGCTCGGTGGGGCGCTCTGCTCCAGTAGCACTTGACTGTAGAGTATGGTCCGTTGGTCGTCCACTGGATGCGTGTGACGACATGTCAGTTAGCTTCCAACTTGCTCTGATTTATCTTGCTTGCTTGATAGCCGTCGTTTCACTGTGCCGTCCTCGATATGTCTGCTTAATATCCTGACGGCCAGCTAAACTTTTTCCCCACACCAAGACTCTGAAGAATAATTCTTAGTTCCACAGGTTTATTGGAGTTACAGAGAAAAGGTGAAACTGTAACACAAAAGAGCAAGGACAAGTTACACATTAAAGGCTAATTTGCACTATTACTGTTGCATTTTCGTTTGTACTCATTTTAATAATAAATGAGAAGAAATACATGTGAACAACATTCTGGTCATTATAGCACCTTTACCGTGCAGCTCGTTAACAAACGACACACATGAGAGCTAGCATTCACATAGCCAAAGTACATTCAGACCATCTCTAGATTACACTCTACAAACTTAAATTATTGTAAAAATAATGATGAATACCTCCAGACAATATTACAAAATAAGGTATGCATACCGACGATGCTACGCCAGACACAAGAGATCGTCAGATACGGTTGAAATGCAATGGAATAAACAGCCTTGAACAAACCGTTGAAACTCGTTCGACGTGAGTCTTTACATTCAAACTATGGGTCGCGCGACAGAACATCTAGAACCATGCGATCTTAAAGAGAACATGACCTAAATAGAAACACATTAGGAAATGCATATTCCTGGAACACATCAGAGTACTGTAATGCTGACTAAATGAAAAGCATGTTTATCTTCTGTAACTTTAAACTTAATGCTTATTTACATGTTCTTACTCATAACAACACACAGAGACTGAACACAACTCTGGCCACTTCAACATTTTAAAGATGCACTATGTAGAAATCGGACTCAGATATTTTTTCACATTGTCCTTTTCATCACGGTTCTAGTGGATGTGTAGCTCTCCCTCTCCCTGTGTGTGTGTGTGTGTGTGTGTGTGTGTGTCTGATTGCTCCACACTTCATTAGCATACATTGGGGCAGTACAGGTTAAAGCAACATATAAGTATTAGAACCCAGGTCTGCTCTCTAGGACTAGTTCTAACTCAGCCTCTATGGCCCAGTTGTAAATTGCACTGTTGTCAAGAGACTATAAAGGGGACTACACATCCTTTTGTAATATTCTGTCACTCAATATTCCTCCCTCACACTCCTGCTGGATCAAGTATGAAATGAAAAAGATTATTAAAGAGATTAATTTCCGAAGTTCGACTATGTGCACCAAGTGTGTCTGAAGTGAGGACAACTGGGGCCATTATGAAGTTTAATGACAGCCAAGCACTGTGCCAGACTGTCTCAGTTCAACAGTGCTGCCAGAACCAGGGCCGGAGTTAATGCAGCAGAGCTGACACACACACACACACACACACACACACACACACACACACACACACACACACACACAGTACAGACACACAGTACAGACACACAGTACAGACACACAGTACAGACACACAGTACAGACACATAGTACAGACACACAGTACAGACACATCTGTGAGAGAGGAGCACAGTACACACATGGTGACAATGGTCCAGCTCCTCTCTCATTGGTTCCCTGTGTGGAAACACTTCCTGTCTCAAACCACTGGTCACACCACTTTAGGGAGAACACAAACTAAACAGAATGTTGAGGGGGAAAAACACAATCATACTCTCTGACAGAGTCATGGGACCCAGCATCCGTGGGAAATCAGCAATGAGAACTTGTTTTCCCTCCCGCCCCCTATTTCTCACTTCCTCCATCACTTCCTCGCTCTCCCACTTATCTATGCCCACTATTACACCTTCTTAATTCAAGTTATTTATTGGCATGGGAAACATATGTTAACGTTGCCAAAGCAAGTGAAGTAGATAATAAACAAAAGTGAAATAAACAATAAAAAATTAACAGTAAACATTACACTCCAAATAATAAGTTATAGAAATAATAAATACATTTCAAATGTCATATTATGTATAGACACACACACACACACACACACACACACACACACACACACACACACACACACACACACACGTTGTAACGATGTGCAAATAGTTAAATATCTGTAGCACGGTCTCTGTGGGTTTTTGGGCAAACCCATAAACCCACGATTCCCCTCGATTCCCCTCGATTCCCCTCCCCACTCTCTCCCTCGGTTGTTGCGGCAAACCCATAAACCCTCGATTCCCCTCCCCACTCTCTCTCTCTCCCTCTGTTGTAACACAAATTTATGGCACAACCCTCAACTATTGCCAGTGACCCAGCAGCTTCATCAACATATGGTTGAAGGCTAATATGATGATGATATCTGGTACTGTATATACAATAAATATGACCCCGCCCCTCCGCTGATCTACAGTAGTTTAGTTTACAGAGGGAGTCAGACGGAGAGAAATTGCAGCTCTGTGAGAAAGACACACAGGCACACCGCCTTGCTTGCTTCATCCATCCATCCACCATGCACTGCTGCTGTCCACCATCCATTACCGTCACACAGCCACAGAGACACAGAGCAGCACACTCCTATTTCAACCCACATTAATTTCAAAAAGATGTATAGCCGGCCCTAGTAGCTGCAGACAATGGCCACGTTCCAGACCGACTAATTGCAGTCGAGCTGCATGCAGCAAAAATAGGAGCTATGCTGTGACATCTGGCAGGCGACTGCATTGTATAGTCTGCCTGGAACGTGACCAGTGTCTTCTGTAGCCTCGGAATGGAAACAGGAAGATAGGCCTCATTCTAATAGTCACGTATGAAGAGTTGTAGCACTAGGAGAATATTTACGCTCAAGTAGTTTCATATCCCCAACTATCGGTTTCTTAATACATCTCTGTTGTATTCGGGGCTTCCCAAATCTCTCTCTGCCTCCCCCTCTCTCTCTCTCTTTCTCCCCCTCTCTCCCCCCTCTCTCTCTTTCTCCCCCTCTCTCCCCCCTCTCTCTCTTTCTCCCCCTCTCTCTGGGTTTTGTGAATCATTGTGGCAGCACCAGGGTGAGTGTGCTGTTGCTGTCTACTTTTTCATATACAGCAGTGAACAGGCTAGCAGGCCTGACACAGTATAGTACAGAGCATTTGCTGAAGGAGGCTCACTTGAGCAAAACCTGAAGCAGTAAAGTCCCCACAATTGCAGGGTACAGTGAAAATCTTAGGCATCGAGCCCCAACATGAGTAAAGACTTGAGGGGGAATGACCATAGAGGGAGCAGCATGACCAGTATGTGGAGCAAGTGAAATAAAACCTTTATTTGTTACCATTTTCTACATTGTATAATAATAGTGAAGACATCAAAACTATGACATAACACGTATGGAATCATGTAGTAACCTAAAAAGTGTAAAACAAATAAAAATATATTTAAGATTCTTCAAAGTAGCCACCCTTTGCCTTGACAGCTTTGCGGTCCAACTCATCCCAGACCATCTCAATTGGGTTGAGGTCGGGGGATTGTGGAGGCCAGGTCATCTGATGCAGCACTCCATCACTCTCCTTCTTGGTCAAATAGCCCTTACACAGCCTGGAGGTGTGTTTTGGGTCATCAAACAATTGATAGTCCCACTAAGCACAAACCAGATGGGATGGCGTATCGCTGCAGAATGCTGTGGTAACCATGCTGGTTAAGTGTGCCTTGAATTCCTCCATGCTTCACGGTGGGAACCACACATGCAGAGCTCATTCGTTCACCTACTCTGCGTCTCACAAAGACACAGCGGTTGGAACCGGAAATCTCAAATTTGGACAGATTTCCACTGGTCTAATGTCCATTGCTGTTTCTTGTTTCTCTTTGCTTTATTGAGCTGTTCTTGCCATAATTTGAACTTGGTCTTTTACCAAATATCTTCTGTATACCACCCCTACCTTGTCACAACACAAATGATTGGATCAAACACATTAAGAAGGAAATTAATTCCACAAATTAACTTTTAACAAGGCTCACCTGTTAATTGAAATGCATTCCAGGTGACTAACTCATGAAGCTGGTTGAGAGAATGCCAAGAGTGTGAAAAGCTGTCATCAAGGCAAAGGGTGGCTATTTGAAGAATCTCAAATATAAAATATATTTTGATTTGTTTAACACGTTTTTGGTTCCAACATGATTCCATATGTGTTATTTCATAGTTTTGATGTCTTCACGATTATTCTACAATGTAGAAAATAGTAAAAATAAAGAAAACCCCTGGAATGAGTAGGTCTGTGTGCAAACGTTTGACTGGTACAGTACATTAACAACTCACAAAGACAAACATTACTGCAGGTCAAGTACACACAATACAACAGGAAACTCAGAGGCGGCTGGTGGGAGGAGCTCTAGGAGGACAGGCTCGTTGTAATGGCTGGAATGAAATCATTGGAATGGTACCAATCACACATAACACATGGAAACCGCGTGTGACTGTTTCATTGATTCCATTCCAACAATTACAATGAGCCTGTCCTCCTGAGGGAGCTCATTATGCACACGGAAAGTATTGGATATAGCAGATAAAACACGGAAACAAACAAATAATTCACTAAGATCACAAGGCCCTATCACAGACACAAGCATGAAGTGTAATGCAGTGTAATGCTCAGCTGCAGGAAAGAATCAGCAAATATACTGCAACTACAGCAGACAGTGGGTCCTTTACAATCTCTGGCCCATTTACAGCCCGCAGGTATCTATCTACAGAGGAATATACTGCCGCCAACAACATCAATGTTTATCTTGTCACCAAGGACAGTTCGATAAAGCAATACAGCAATTCGCTTGCTTGGGTAACAGAAGCAAACAGGCCAAAATAGAGTGCTTTCTCTCTCTTGAACACACATGCACAGTCCACACATCTGATTGCCTCTCCTTCTGGCCCACAGACACATCCTGCCACACACTCCTCTTTTCTGCAGATCCAGCACTTTGGGCCGTGCAGGCATTTTCTAAAGTGTCTCCAGTGTTCCATAAAGACATTATCCCAGCCAGCCAGCCAGCTGGCCCTGACTAGCCCTCCTCTCTCTCCATTACCCCAGCAGGAATGAGGAGGAATTGGTTTGAGCGCACACACACACACACACAGACAAATGTTTGTATATACGCAAGCAGAGTCTCTAAATCAATCAATGGAGATTCCTCTGTGTGGGAGAGGTGGAGGGGGCAGCCGTCTAACCTCACAATAAGGCTACATGCTGGTCTGGGATCAGCTATTCTTACTCTTCATCATTAGAGGCTACACTGCTAAACTGATCCTCATGGACAAGTGATTAATCACCACCTTTCCCACAACAATCATCTCAGTTGAGGTGAGCCTGACTCTGCCCTCGGTGCAACAGGTCCAGTGTGAAGATGTGTGAGGGATGGGGCTGTAGGACGATGGCAATAACCCAACACAGAGACAGAGACAGAGACAGAGACAGAGACAGAGACAGAGAGAGAGAGAGCGCAAACAAGCCTTTGGAGTCAACAGGGGCGAGTGGAGACTTGCAATAGGAGGAACTCCAAACATTTCTCTCATCCCCAACACCCCCTTTTTCGTCTCTGTCTCAAGATCTGGGAGCCTGCTGTGCACACCACTGGCTGGCTCCATCCAGCTGGAACAGTACAAATAGGACAGCTGGGCCTGTCCTCCCTCCTCCACCCTCCCTCCCTCCCTGGTCTCCTCCCCCAGGCTAGAGGGGCCCTCACAGGCTTATTTAAAATGGGCAGCTCCCGCTTCAAGCATTAGGGTATAGAGTACAGTCTACAGGCTTCCCACTGCAGTCATATTCGCTCCATCTCTTGTCCTCTACAGAGATAGAAGACCAATACTGGCCACACAAACTTTCCTCAAGTCCTCCATTCAACCACCTTCTCCCTCTATCCTCCCCAAGCTGAATATGTGAGGGAGTGAGGACATTGTCTCCCTCCCTGGCAAGTCCTCCATTCAACCACCTTCTCCCTCTATCCTCCCCAAGCTGAATATGTGAGGGAGTGAGGACATTGTCTCCCTCCCTGGCAAGTCCTCCATTCAACCACCTTCTCCCTCTATCCTCCCCAAGCTGAATATGTGAGGGAGTGAGGACCTTGTCTCCCTCCCTGGCAAGTCCTCCATTCAACCACCTTCTCCCTCTATCCTCCCCAAGCTGAATATGTGAGGGAGTGAGGACATTGTCTCCCTCCCTGGCAAGTCCTCCATTCAACCACCTTCTCCCTCTATCCTCCCCAAGCTGAATATGTGAGGGAGTGAGGACATTGTCTCCCTCCCCGGCAGCTCAGATGAAAAGGTCATGTACTGTCGGCCGGCGTCACTTTGTTTGGTAGATGTTAATGCTTTGCTTACTCTCACAGATCCATTGTAAAGGGATTGAACCAGAAACACTTCCACAAGTTGTCAAAAAGTCTAACACGGCCTTTCCTGTTTTCTCAGTATGGCTTCTCTTGTGCTAATTCGACATCAATAACAACTGTACTGCTGCCTGACACTAAGGACTAAATAATGGATTTTACATACTGCTGCCAAAAACCCTCTGTAACCAGTTCTCCCTTCCCAACTCTCTCTCTCTCTATCCTACGGCATATCAAAATGTAACCAGTTCTCACATCCCAACTCTCTCTCTCTCTATCCTACAGCATATCAAAATGTAACCAGTTCTCACATCCCATACATCTGCCATTCCACCTCACGTCTCTAACCAAAACATTGTTACAACATACCGCATTGACTCCCAACCACAGACACAGTGCCAGACATGCAGCAACACACGACCACACCCAGAGAAACAGGCTCTGGTGATCATCAGCTGTTCATAGGAACATGGACAGGAGCCTAACAGAGCAGGGCCCCTATTCATCCACTGTATCAGAGTAAGAGTGCTGACATAGGATCAGGTCCCCTCTCATTCATTATCATTTGAAAGGCAAAACTGATCCTAGATCAGCACTACTCCAATCTGCTTTGTGAATACGGTTCAATGCTAGAGTATCCATATTGTCCAAAGCAATGACAAAAGACATCACACGCACATGTTCACCCATTGGCCTACAGTATAATATGATGAGAGTTTGTGTGTGGTTTGACTTTGCAATAAATTCAGCAATCTAGGAATTATGAAACTTGAGGCTTGGAACTGGGCCTAACAGGGGCCCCACACAGCACAGGGGCCCCACAGAGAACAGGGGCCCCACAGAGCACAGGGGCCCCACACAGCACAGGGGCCCCACAGAGCAAGCATAAGCAAGCACAGCCTCTTTCCCAACGTAAGATCTCAATAGTCTGGGGACAAACACACTTCACGTTGCAACATCTCTGGAATCTTGTCCCTAACCACCGCCAGACCAGAGTCAGGGGTTAGGGTACTTAGACAGAACATACACAGACAACAGCTGAGGCAATGACACAGACGCATCTCTGTGGCAGGTCACTGGGTATTATTACCACCAATGAATGACCAGACAGCTCTGTAATCATTACAACACAATGGCACACAGACAGACAGACAGGACAGGCGAGAGCCCATTCTACGCATCACATCCCCCTAATTACTGAATGCCATCGCTCTCTCTCACACACACACACACACACACACACACAGAGGCAGAGAGAGACAGAAGGCCTGGACACACAGGGCTTAGCTCGCTTCTCTCCCAAGGGACCAGTCAGGACAGAGTTATTAGAGGATCAGATGACTGCTGACAGGATCTTATTTAGAGATACAGGCCTATAGGCAGCAGTGTGTAGGTGGTCACACTAAAGTAACAGTTGCTCTGTGCACTAAGCAGGCTAACCATCCAAGCTAGTTGCACCCAACCTGGACTAAGACTTGGGTGTGGTATGAATGTACTGCCATGTGTCCCATAGAGTGAGATGAGACTAGTGTGTGTTTGCATGGCAGTTCTGTATGGACAGAGATGTGTGTAGTGGGAACAACACATAGGCCATTAGGTGAGGGATTCCTAGAAATTATGCCAGGTCTCTTATTAACCTCGTCTCTTATTAACCTCGTCTCTCTTATTAACCTCGTCTCTCTTATTAACCTCGTCTCTCTTATTAACCTCGTCTCTCTTATTAACCTCGTCTCTTATTAACCTCGTCTCTCTTATTAACCTCGTCTCTCTTATTAACCTCGTCTCTTATTAACCTCGTCTCTTATTAACCTCGTCTCTCTTATTAACCTCGTCTCTTATTAACCTCGTCTCTCTTATTAACCTCGTCTCTTATTAACCTCGTCTCTCTTATTAACCTCGTCTCTTATTAACCTCGTCTCTCTTATTAACCTCGTCTCTCTTATTAACCTCGTCTCTCTTATTAACCTCGTCTCTTATTAACCTCGTCTCTTATTAACCTCGTCTCTCTTATTAACCTCGTCTCTCTTATTAACCTCGTCTCTCTTATTAACCTCGTCTCTCTTATTAACCTCGTCTCTTATTAACCTCGTCTCTTATTAACCTCGTCTCTTATTAACCTCGTCTCTCTTATTAACCTCGTCTCTCTTATTAACCTCGTCTCTCTTATTAACCTCGTCTCTTATTAACCTCGTCTCTTATTAACCTCGTCTCTTATTAACCTCGTCTCTTATTAACCTCGTCTCTTATTAACCTCGTCTCTCTTATTAACCTCGTCTCTTATTAACCTCGTCTCTTATTAACCTCGTCTCTTATTAACCTCGTCTCTCTTATTAACCTCGTCTCTCTTATTAACCTCGTCTCTCTTATTAACCTCGTCTCTTATTAACCTCGTCTCTTATTAACCTCGTCTCTCTTATTAACCTCGTCTCTCTTATTAACCTCGTCTCTTATTAACCTCGTCTCTTATTAACCTCGTCTCTTATTAACCTCGTCTCTTATTAACCTCGTCTCTCTTATTAACCTCGTCTCTCTTATTAACCTCGTCTCTCTTATTAACCTCGTCTCTTATTAACCTCGTCTCTCTTATTAACCTCGTCTCTCTTATTAACCTCGTCTCTCTTATTAACCTCATCTCTTATTAACCTCATCTCTTATTAACCTCGTCTCTTATTAACCTCGTCTCTTATTAACCTCGTCTCTCTTATTAACCTCGTCTCTCTTATTAACCTCATCTCTCTTATTAACCTCGTCTCTCTTATTAACCTCGTCTCTCTTATTAACCTCGTCTCTCTTATTAACCTCGTCTCTCTTATTAACCTCGTCTCTCTTATTAACCTCGTCTCTCTTATTAACCTCGTCTCTCTTATTAACCTCGTCTCTCTTATTAACCTCGTCTCTCTTATTAACCTCGTCTCTCTTATTAACCTCGTCTCTTATTAACCTCGTCTCTTATTAACCTCGTCTCTCTTATTAACCTCGTCTCTTATTAACCTTGTCTCTTATTAACCTCGTCTCTTATTAACCTCGTCTCTTATTAACCTCGTCTCTTATTAACCTCGTCTCTTATTAACCTCATCTCTTTGGCAGTGTTTGCATTCTGTCACACTCTCCCTCTTCACCTCCCATACGGGCCAGGCTCTTATCATGCCCTGCTCTGTTTGAGACCAAAAGACTCGCAGCTGAATGAAAAGCAAAAACTATTTCATAGAGTATGTGATATAAGACTGGAATTGAGTTTTTGGAAACACTTGTTTGAACAGACAATACGTCAAGTCTAATTACATGTATTAGAAAAGATAAAAGGTTGTCTGTTTGTGCTGGCAGAGGAACTATGTAATATCCTAGTCTAATTCAGAGCCCTACATTTTTTGCCTATCAGTGGCGAACTCATAGTGATTGTTTGGCTAATGGGGTTGCCAATCCAGAAGCTCTACTGTAGACATTCATCAACCAATTAACTGACAGACAGAGGAGACACTCCCCCCCCCCCCTACACTAGTGTCCTGTTTGATGCAGCCCAGTTCCAATCCATCCGCCCTGAATATTGGTTTTCCTCTGACCCATACTCTCACTCCTCTTCTTCTCCTACGTTGAGTAATGACACACCTGGTTGGGATTGCTATCAGCCTATGGCCCAGGCAGTCATGGAGGGGACCTAGGTAAAGGTTAACGTGTAGGGCTGGCAGGCTGGCCAATCAGGAAAAGAGAGGGGGGGGGGATGGGCGAGCAGGCAGGCACAGTGCTGCTGGCAAAGGTCCCAGCACTGACAACCACTGAAAGGAACAAAGTTTATGTGCAGTCACTGTATCCAAATTTCCATGCTAGCCTGGTTCCAGGTACGTGACAATGAGGAGTTGGTAAGACAACACAATCAGACCTGGAACCAGGGTATGTCCATGCCAGGTTAACTTCTCAGGAAGACCACCACACACACACACACACACACAACATGATGCTGAACAAGTAGGGCTCTAGCTGTTACACAGAGTGTGTGGGAACGAACACACACAGTGTGCCAGCAGAGAGGAGAACACATGGGCCATTTACAGACACAGTCTCAGGGTATGGGTGTGGTAAAGTCACAGTCATTGGGTAAAGAGATATGGCCGGGACAATACCAGCGTCGGAATACTCGTTAGTATCGTGGCAAGGAAACATAAAAACAAGTGGATTTAACTTCTTTAAGAAAATGAGCCCTAATGTTGGAAACCAACGTCATTATGTTGTCAAGCAGAGTCACATTTATTTTCCAAGCAATAGAACACAGTATTGTACATACAGCAGGTTTTTAAAGGACCAACGAGTTGTCTGCATCGTGTTTTCATTTTTTGCCATGGTCAAAATATTGTGATACTGGTATCGTCACGGCCCAATAAAGAGGGTCAGTTGCACAGAAATTGGTACATAAGGGTACAGGTTATCTACCACAGAAAGGGGTAATTTTCTTAGTGAGCACATACCTCGTTCATCTGAGTGTAGCAGAAGGGATGGAATACAATGAGCCACAAATGAATGAGAAGTAGTTATAAAGTCTCAAACATTCTTATAGCAAGTTATAAAGCATTGTACGTGAAAGGCTTTAAGTAAAGTCATACTGAAAGCAGTACTGAAACTACAGGAGTCTCCAGTCTGGATATAAGGCATTGCGTCCAAGTGTTGCCCATTTGTTAGAGAAGACGTGGTGGTTATCGTGATACAAGGATGCATGCACAAACTATCCCTAAAAAAAACCTTTTACTTTGTACTCCAGTCAGTGAGGTCAAAGTTAACCATGAACAAAATGTTAATTCATAAAGGCTTTATAACGCATATAATCGCAATAATACCACAATTCAATCATGGCATCATATGTCCATGGATGTTATAGACTAGGCTTACTATGTCAACTGATACAAATGACTATGTTTAGTTTAACTAGAATGTTGTCCAGACCTTACATCACTAGACCTAGCATGTTCCTATCCTAATACACACATCATCTGATCATCAGACTGATCCCACCACGGTGTGCCAGAGAGCGCTACAGGAGGTCCTTCCTGCCGGCGGCTATGAGACTATATAATGCCTCACCGGGGTGCCGTGCCGTCGGCAACATAGATCTGGAACTGTTGGGGTGCTAGGACCTAGTTTAACAATTATGCATCCATCCGTGAGTAACTCTGGTCCGTCAGCACTCATCCACTCAGGACCTATTTATTCATACAGGTCTGTATATACATACTCATGTACAGTTGTTATATTATATCACATGCAATATTGTAAGTAATTATTGGACGTAGGCATTCACTCAGGAATGCATATTAGTATCCTGCCAGTTGCACCTTTTCTCATTGCTTTTAGTATATCGAATGTGCAATAAGTGCAGTTGTCTGTAATTAAACCCTGCGCACTATGGACTGTATTTTAAGGGAATTACTATTATTACCCCAATGATATCATACACACATTTAGCTATTAAAGTATCTCTTCCTGTCATTTACCTGTACAGTTTGTGTAAACATGCAAGTATTCACTTATCTGTAAATATAACTGTATACCTAACTGTACAGCTAATTTAACCATGCAAAATTTTCACTTACCTGTTCATTTACCCAGTCTGTCTATTAAGTAAACTATTATTACCCTCGCTCATATCATACGCATTTTTAGCTACTGAAGTATTTCTCTGCCATCGACCTGTATAGTATAGTTAACCATCCAACATCCACCAATGTATAGTGTACATATTCAGCCAACCACTCATACTATGCAATGTCCTTTTATAGCTTTTTTTTTGCACTCCAGATATCCTGTATTTCTATACTTTTTCATACTGCCGCTCTATGTATCATGTACCGTGTATCTGTCTTTTGTGTATTTTCGTTGTGGCATTTTGCACCTGCCCTGTGTTTTGTTGTAGCTGCTTGACAATGAAATTTCCCCCCCGGGGGAGCAATAAAGTACCTATCTATCTATCTATCTCTCTTCTCATCTCCTCTCAATCTTTGTTCTTTAGTCTCTAGTACAAATCCAACCGTTCATCATCTGTTCCAACTAACAAGGTAATCCAACTAACTGCAGTGTTGGTGACTTTGGTGGTGAGTGTTTAGTTGGGGTGTCGTCCGAGACCAAGTCAAAGAGGTTGACAAAATGGTTTAGGGCAACCAGCCAGGCAGCCATATTTCCACGTTTGAGTAGTAAGCCCTGAGAGAGTTTCCTGTTAGAGGTGGAAGAGGCCGACGCGCTGAGGCAGGTGTATCCTATGAAGTCTCCTGGGGTAAGGCTCTGCGGTACTGACAGCTGGCTCTATGACAAGAGGACCACCACAAGACAAGGTCTGCAGAGCTTCCCATGTCACCACCATTCAGTTCACACACACACACACACACACACACACACACACACATTGGCTGGTCACATGTGGCAGTAGATGACAAAAGCATTTGCTGTGTGTGTGTCAAGCTTTGTGAGACAGAGCCAGGAGAAGCCTAACTATCTGTAGAGTGCAGACAGCTGGGAAAAAGCCGAACCCGCAAATTGTTCTGCCGTGGGCTTTTTAGGAGTTTTTTTTCGGGGGGTCATAGCATCCCTCCGAGCAAGTCTAATGGAAGGTCTTGGCTACAGTTAAACAGCAGACAAAATATCCCCAAGTTATGTTGTGGGAAACAGTATTGACAACACCATCTATTAGTTTTAGTACCTGCCTAAAAAAAACATCACGATGAAGCTGTAGGCTTATCTTTTTTTATTACTGTATCTACACATATACCGTTATAAGATGTAAGTGGAGAGCAATGACAAATCTTAACCCTATATAAAGTTGGGGTTGGACAGGTGGACACTCAGTCTTGTTGACATTACCCCAGGTCCCCCAAGAAGACACACTCACAAGTCAGAGCATGGATTGGCAGCTGTTCATGTGGTAAAGGTGTTACATCATGCATGCAATGGTTTCCCTGACTGACATCTGCTCCGAATAGCCTCAGGATCCCATACATTGGCTATTAAAACATTGATGTCTACTAAACCACTATTTTATGTTAGGCTACACCAGGTGTCTTAAGTTCAATTCATTCACCTTGGTTAATCAGACATAAGCTCTAAATACGATATCGAAGGTTAATGATTGTTTCACAGACTTGTTTTGCAAATAAAGCACGAACACTTGACTTCATCCAACAAGCGTGCTCCTCTTCACCGACTTGCTACATTGTCACAAATATGACGCACGCAAACTTCCTACCGCTACAAAATAACTTTGTAACAGTCCGTTTAGGAAACAAGATATACCTACCTTCAATGAGCCCAGGTCAATACGACACCGCACGCTACTTCGCCCTGTCTCTTCACCGGTAGACTACAACAAGACAGCAAGCCCTGGTTAGACCAGCAGAACAGTGAAACCCCCAGATTCAACTCCGTCTATGTGACCAGCCCTGTCAGAGGTTCCTCGTTACTGATCCCACAAGCAACTCCAATCTGGCGGCTGTAATTCTACAGTGAAGGTTTCTTCTCTACAGCCTTAGTAGCCTAGACTATCCACCACTGTTCATCTATTTTAAATTGTCTTATTCTGAGACTCTCAGTATTTCAGTCCCCTGGTTAGTCGTGGAACAAATGTCAGTAACTTCCCCTCCCTCTTCCAAACACGCAACAGCCCTTGTGCTGCGTTCATAACCAATTGGGAAGGTGGTAACTACCAGTTGTGAAGTCGTAAATACAAATTGGATGTATTCACGTGCTTTGAACTCATTGAGAAACGCTGATTGGCTAATGATCAGCAAGCTGCATTAATCATAAACTAAAAGAACACCTATCATGTAAAAGCAAAGTGAATCCTAAATCCCTGTGAAGCCTTAGCCCATGTATTTTAGTTTCAATGTGTATAACCCTGTTTGTCTGTGTTATTTGGTATATTGTGTTATATTTGTATACAAGTCATGGTTGTAAACAAATTATATTATTCAAAAACCATATTAATAGATTGCTTTTTATTAATATTTTTAAACTGCTGAAAATTCAGTAATTTCCTTAGAAGGTGACAAGGTGAATTATATGCAGCATTCAGGAACTCGGAAACTTCAGACTTACTAACTGGTTATAGTTATGCACGTGCGGGGTTCAAACAGTTAGCTAGTCAGACATTTCTGAGTTTCCTAGTTCCGACTACCACATGAATGCAGCAATAGACAAGTTTCCCAATTGTAATTATGAGTTGGAGGAGCTTTCAAGTGGAGTTTCCCCAGTCATATATTGTAAAAAGTACCTTTACACTTGGTTATGAATGCAGTATTGATACCAGGAAGTTCTCGAGACCCATCCCACAGACTTAAGGAGTGATATAGTTAACCAATAAGGCCAGAGGATTTGTGATATATGGCCAATATACCACGGCTAAGGGCTGTATTTTATTTTAAAACTGTTTTCGACAGGCGTACCACTTAATAGGATATATGGGGAATAGCCTATGCAATGTTGGCATTTGATAGCCCTGTGTGAACCTAATGTTGCACTGTGAGAGCACACTTCCTTGCTTTGATTAGCCTATTCAATGTCATCCTATAGGGATGTATGCCTATAGCTTCTACCCTAAGAACAACAAGGGTTGCGAGTGTCAGTAAATATTATTGTACCAGTGAGAATATGCAGTTGAAAATGATCCTGATCCGCTGGCGGCATTCAACTCACCTTCCATTCGCTGACTGTGTAGTAGTGTTACTCTACCCTCTACTGTCAATAGACCTTCACTACACCATCTGGCCTCGTGTCAATAGACCTTCACTACACCACCTGGCCTCGTGTCAATAGACCTTCACTACACCACCTGGCCTCGTGTCAATAGACCTTCACTACACCACCTGGCCTCGTGTCAATAGACCTTCACT
The DNA here is from genome assembly GCA_023634145.1 of Thymallus thymallus. Classification (NCBI taxonomy): domain Eukaryota; kingdom Metazoa; phylum Chordata; class Actinopteri; order Salmoniformes; family Salmonidae; genus Thymallus; species Thymallus thymallus. The sequence goes on from CM042379.1 coordinate 2,592,177, forward strand.
ACACCACCTGGCCACGTGTCAATAGACCTTCACTACACCACCTGGCCTCGTGTCAATAGACCTTCACTACACCACCTGGCCGCGTGCTGCCATGCATTGCATGGTTCTTGGTAAGGGTGTGGCTACATGCACGTTTTTCATCAGATCTGTGGCAGCGAGTTCAACAATTTGCAATTGTTATAAATGTTATAAATGTTAATGTTATAAATGTTATAAATGTTCGTTATTCTAGTCTAGGTCTGAGGCATGAACACTGTAAGAAAAGTCCACTGTCAGCATTGCCTTATTATTATTATTTATTGGTGCGATATCACACGACCTCTTGTGTGAGGTGACCTTTGCAGTTCAACTGCCTCCCTGTATTTGATAATGGACTGAAATATGGCGCCGCTGCCAGAGGGGGTAGTGATCGATTCAGTACTGTAGCCCACCTCCCTCTCTCTCTCTCTCTCTGTATCTCACTCTCTCACACACACCCCCCCCCCCCTCTCTCTCTCTGTATCTCTGTATCTCACTCTCTCACACACACCCCCCCTCTCTCTCTCTGTATCTCACTCTCTCACACACACCCCCCCTCTCTCTCTCTGTATCTCACTCTCTCACACACACTCACACTCTCTCTCTCTGTATCTCACTCTCTCACACACACTCACACTCTCTCTCTCTGTATCTCACTCTCTCACACACACTCACACTCTCTCTCTCTGTATCTCACTCTCTCACACACACTCACACTCTCTCTCTCTGTATCTCACTCTCTCACACACACTCACACACACTCTCACAAACACACACACACTCTCTCACAAACACACACACACTCTCTCACAAACACACACACACTCTCTCACAAACACACACACACTCTCTCACAAACACACACACACTCTCTCACAAACACACACACACTCTCTCACAAACACACTCACACACTCTCTCTCACACACCAGCCAGCAGTGCTAGCCCTCCTCACTCTGCTTTAACTATGCTGGGAGGAAAGGTTGTATCTGTTCATTGGAAAGACAGACTGTACTCCAGGGAGCGTCTCTGTCTCTCACCACAGAATCTGTGTGAAACTGGAAGAGGGCATCGTTCCTTTCTTGGTAAGGAATTCGAAAATAGTGCATTTGTCTACTCATTAACTCTCATACTATACATACATATGCCTTCAGTTCACAAGTCCACATGTTCAATCACACACACACACACACACACACACACACACACAATCAGAGGCACAGTAGGGTGATGTGACCGTGGTATGGGAAATGTTGGGATGTGTATGGGAAATGCATGTGCTGTTCAGGAATTCCTCACCTACATTCCATACCATTCCCGTCATTAGCCATTCCCGCTCACTGAAATAACAAACTAAACTTGATAAACTACGATTTATCAGATAAAGTTAATAACGTCTCACTGGTTGTACACTTTAGATCTCGATGCATTCTCAAGATCCAATTGGTCAAAGTTGGTTTGTGTACTAGTCCAACATTCCATTAACCTGCACTGCGTTCTATGACAGCCTGTTATTTCACCATATGCTGTCTGGTTTAAAGCCCCACCCCCTGCATTCCTCTGGAGACCCAGTCCCACGCCTCTGTCACCGCTCTCCCACATTCACCAGGAACTTGTGCAACAGAGATGGAAAAAATGTCTTGGCAGAGAATAATGCTCTCCCCATTCCATAGAGAAACTCGTAACCCTTTTTTAAATTGATAATGTGTTATGTTAATATAGTTATTTAAGTGGCAATCATCCATTCAGTTGGATTTTCTTATTTTTTATAATTAGTTTATTCAAATTACACCCTTTATCTTGAAATTAATATCCTCTCCACCATTCATTTTTCTCTTGTATACATTTCTGAACTTTTCACACCTCTTCACGTTATGAGCCACATGTAACGTTTTTCACTTGGCACTCTGCTGAACCAGTATACATAATCAACATCAACGGCCTAGCGCGTGTTTTCTGACTGTGGGCACTGAGTGGAAAAACCGAATGAGGATAAAATTGATTGCACTCTGTCAAGCCAACTATTTGGCACAAACAAATGTACTGTACATAGTCAAGCCGCTTGGAGGCTGCTGAGGGGAGGACGGCTCATAATAATGACTGGAACGGTGCGAAGCCATGTTGATGTATTTGATACCATTCCACTGATTCCGCTCCAGCCATTACCACGAGCCCGTCCTCCCCGATTAAGGTGCCACCAACCTCCTGTGGTCAAGGTAAATAACTTTTTCCCCATGCACAGTGATCCTCTGAAATGATACATCAGCTCTACTTTCACATCCACACAGGCAAACCCTAGCTTGGTCCCAGATCTGTTTGTGCTGTCTCGCCAAGGTTGGCAAAGTTAGCAAGACAGCACAAACAGATCTGGGACCAGGCTAGGGAAATCCTACTCTTGGATATCTAGTTATTTAAAGTGTATGAGGAGTGAGCAGATTAAATGGATGCACTCACCTTGGTGCAGCTGTGGCAGTAACTCTCTCCATTCTTCCCAGGGGACAGGATGATCTCACCTGTAGGGATCAACTGGACCCTCAGCTCCATTATGGTCGCTCTCTCTCTCTCTCTCTCTCTTTCCTTCTCTCTTTCTCAATCCCTCTGTCTCTCTCTGTCCTCCGTCCACTTACTCGGTCCTTCTGGCGGCGTAGTAATGAATTCACCCCTCGCACGTTTGTACAAACGATATAACGTCAGTGAGAGGAATAAGTCACTTTCTGTTACACTGTTGATATAAAGAATTAAAAGTCAAACTAAAAATGATTTTACTGTCACAGTGATGCTTCTTTTCTCAATTATCTAACGAGGCCAAGACAGTCAAAGCGCAAGGATGTTTCCTGCTTCTGTGCAGAGTGTTCGAGTGCGAATTTCCCCTTAGCAGGCAAAGGATATGTATAGATAGTTACAGTGTCAGGCTCTCTTTCCACAGCCGGCCCAGCAGTATAATTGATGTCCCTGCACAACAGATCGCTGTGGCGCAATGCACTCTGGGTTGGCCCGGGTATCAGAGCTTCCTCCTGGACCCACGCATCCTGTCTGGGACGTTCCCAACGTTCACAGGGTAAACACCAGAGGAACCCACTCTGTTTCCCCACGTTTCCCCTGGATTTTTTTCTTTAACCATTATTTAACTAGGCAAGTCAGTTAAGAACAAATTCTTATTTACAATGACGGCCTACTTGTAAAGCCCCTTGTACAACTGTGAGGAACGCGTACACACCACACGCCTCCCCCACCTCTCCAAAAATAAATAAGGGACTTGTGTTTCAGGTGTCTTCGGTTTCCTCTCCCCAATTAATGTAGACATACAGATGCTCAGAGGGTGTAGGCCAGGGGTCATCAGACAGAGGCCAGGGGTCATCAGACAGAGGCCAGGGGTCATCAGACAGAGGCCAGGGGTCATCAGACAGATGCTCAGAGAGTATAGGCCAGGGGTCATCAGACAGATGCTCAGAGGGTGTAGGCCAGGGGTCATCAGACAGATGCTCAGAGGGTGTAGGCCAGGGGTCATCAGACAGATGCTCAGAGGGTGTAGGCCAGGGGTCATCAGACAGATGCTCAGAGGGTGTAGGCCAGGGGTCATCAGACAGATGCTCAGAGGGTGTAGGCCAGGGGTCATCAGACAGATGCTCAGAGGGTGTAGGCCAGGGGTCATCAGACTATCTGTGGTGACAGAAAGGCATAAACACACACACACACACACACACAGATGACCCCATTGATCTTTTATTTTCTGCCCTGTGACCCCTCCCAAGGTTCCTGTTTGTTCCCTCGACCAGCATCCTCTCAGTATCCTCTCAGAGTCACACCCTTTAAACACCCAGAAATGCCACTCACAATGTTAATTATCAACGCTGGTATGGATTGAATATCAACGACAGACTGTGTTGTCTGGAGTTACAGCATGGGTTTGTGTGTATGAGAGGTGAAGGTGAAGCGACTCTATATTACTGTATGTTTTGGGTCAGTCGGTCAGTGGTGGATGTGTGGCGAGGGAGACTGAGAATGATTATAGAAAGTGATTGTGGTTGTGTTGAATAGTGGTGTAGTGGGCTGTGGTTCGTGTCTCTTCTGTAACTTCTATGTTTCTGTTCCTTCTCCTCCATCACGGTGTTCCTTCTCCTCCATCACGGTGTTCCTTCTCCTCCATCACGGTGTTCCTTCTCCTCCATCACGGTGCTCCCTGGACGTGTGTGTTCATCACAGCCTTGTGAACGTGCAGATATGTGTGTGAGAGCATGGCTGTTTGTTCATGGGGTGCTGGGATGGGAAGTGACAGTGACACACATCCTTTGACCTGTGACACGCGCCCAAGGTATTCCTAATTGCTGGGCGTCAACAGGAAACAGTGGCCTTGATGCAACAAGGCCTCAGCCCGGGCTCAGCCTAACAGACTGTTATGGATGAGAAGAGAGAGAACACACACAGACGGACCTGAAACATACTGGGGAGAACAAGAACTGTAAAGAAGTCAACCAGAACCAAAAATGGACATGAAAAAAGGTTTGGCAAAGCACCGGATGTAATGACCTTTTGTATTACCCTCTATGTAGCATGACTTTGCTTCTAAGCATTTACATATTGTTTATGACGACTTCATGAATGCCCTATAAAGCCTTTATACGTTGGAGTTTGTTTAAAGTGTGATGGTTAATAGTATACTTTTCTGGGACGTTTTTCAAGTTCAAGGGTATAGTTTGTTGTTTACACTGATAATATATTACGAGTTTCCAATTAAACAATGCAGACGATAGTTATTAATTAACAGAAGACAGGCTCAAGGTCTTTTCCTGCATGAAGGTTTCTAAACAAACGTTTAGAAACCTTCAGGCCCAAGGAGGCCCAACTGGCTCCCTCTCTCTCTCTCTCTTTCATGTCCTATCCACTCACACTGGAAGGGTGATATGAGGTGTGTGTGTGTGTGTGTGTGTGTGTGTGTGTGTGTGTGTGTGTGTGTGTGTGTGTGTGTGTGTGTGTGTGTGTGTGTGTGTGTGTGTGTGTGTGTGTTGTGTGTGTGTGTGTGTGTGTGTGTGTGTGTCAGAACCTGCAGCTGGTGTTACAGTAGTGCATGTCAAGGTGAGCCAGGCGCAGTGGGAGAACTCCTACACGAGTGGCCAGTGTTCCTGAACTAGGCGTGGACACAACTTGTCACTGACAGAGGAGTCTGTAAGGATGTAGAGAGGATATCGCATCCTGTTAGTGTCATTGGCCAATCTGTGAGTAAAGGGCACGTCGGCATGGCAACGAGAGAAAGGGTAGGGAGAGGTAGGGTAGAGGTTCAAGAATATACTGTGTACTGAAGTAACTAACTGGAATAGGCTAGTTCTATCTCACGGTGGTGACTGGAAATAGCCATGCCTATTTTTAACCCTAAAAAGGAAATCCCAAATACTTCCATACTGTTTGTTCCTTCAGTCTGCTCTAAATCAGTTATCAGCCTCCGACAACGCCGGATTCAGCAGGGCCGTTTCCACAGGAAAGCATGGGACGCCAATTAGGCTATCACTCAAGCACCAGCCCAAAGAACTGTCCTCACACTCCAGCGCAAGACCTCAGTCCTATTTCCCTAGAAATGTTTTGAATGTACTTGTCCAAAATATTAATAAAATGTGCATTTTAATTAGATGACACTGTATTTTGGTACTTTATTTTTTATCTTTCTTACATTTCCCCTACAGTAGGTTATATTTGAATGGGGCCAAATTTGTGCCGATTAGAGCTAATCTTTTTATCTAGCTCTAGCATTTGCTGCCCTCTTGTGGTTACAGATAAAAACACAGCTTTATTCACAACACGAGTCTTACAATGAATGCGAAATTAATTGTGGCGTCATGGTAAATCTGTTGTACACACATATCTAACACATATCTTCCACTGAAGTTACGAAAATGAAAGCACAACCCACCAGTTGAGACCAGAACCCATCAATGTATAGCTCAAGAAGACTACAAGCAACTAAGCAACTATAGGCATAAGCAGTGGCGACCCGTCATTCAGGCACCTGTTTTGAGCCAACATTTTTTGCTAAAAAAATATGTATATACACTGAGGGCCAAAAGTTTGGAATATTACTCATTCAAGGGTTTATCTTTATTTGAAGACACATTTCAGTTGAATGCATTCAATTGACTAGGTATGCCGTTTTACCGGAGTTTCAGTGGAAGGAGCTTGTACACGTCTTGTCCTCCAGGGGGTGCTGTAACCAGCGAGGAGGGAGAGCATAAGCACATAGTTGTATGAGCTGGAGAACGCTGTAAGAAAGCCTTATTATACATTGAATATTAACTGAAGAGTTGGCACAATCCTGACAATTATATTAATCCAATAACAGAGAGGTAAACACCAACCAATGGCAGCGAGGGTGTGTCCATCCAAGAATATATGTCACTTTCACCTGACAATAGACAGTGGAGGAAAAATCACCTAATTGTGATGATTTCAAGACTTACATGTGTCCAAACAAACCTAGACCAGTGCCTCAAAGGGGGTCTTACAGTCACGTGTCATCTGTGTCACAGTAACATTTTAATAAACTTATCAAAGCCAACATTCTTGTAATGCCACCTACATATTTCCCTGCCATACATGCTTAACTGGTATACAAGTAAAGCACTGTTTATGTGTATGACAACTGCTAGCAAATAAATGCAATCCATCATTGCAAATATCTTAACTTGAAATCTTCAACAACAAAAAAACTCTGATTAAAGATTGTGTGAGGGCCAACCATGAGCCTTGTGGTGATGTTAGAAAATCCCTTGACAATCTCCAACATTCCTCAAATGACAGTGACTTAACATGCCCCCCCCCAAAAAAAAATAAATGGGCATACATCCAACAGGCAAGCTTCCACTTGGTGAGTCATCTAACAATGTTTAAACACCCAATTCCATGTCTACAAAATCAAGAAGCACGAATGAATTGTTTGATGCAATCAACACCAACAGACATTTAGGTATGTTTCATTTAGATTGTTTAATGTTTAATGTTACTTCCAGGCTGTGTCTCATTAAGAACAATACAGATGCTCTATCTGTGTCTCCAGTCAGATATCCAGTAGTACAAATGAGCTATAAGTTACACATAACGAAGCAGAAAGAAAAGGAAAGAACCATTAGGAGCTACATAAAGGAGGGAGAGGCAGACATAACTAGTCAATAACTCATGCAGGCTTGAAATCATCTACTTAGAACCCAGTCATCTTTCAACAGAAGCCAATCGAGAGTCGTGTTTTACTAAACGAGACAATGCTCCATTGGATTTTCAAAACCGCTACCAGCCACCACCTGAAAGTCAGCAAGTACGCGCAATACAGTATTTCAGCACAAAGTACAATCCAAAACATTACAATAGAATCACTATGGTGTAAAAGTTAAGCATTTTGCTCCACATGGATATCAACTTCCTCTGAAAAAATGAATTAAAAGGTTTAATGATTTGCATCTTTCACTAACACAGTAATATTACAGCTCCCACAACTAATAGACATATCAGTAATAAAAGTTAATTTCTGTAATTACATTATGAAAAAAAAAATCTCAAAATACATCCAGCAACTGATAAAATATTGAGGAAAGAGCAAAAAACAATTATGAAAACAACGTTTTTCAGAACAATAAAATAATCCAGGGACTCTGCCTTTCCAACATTTGATTTATTGTCTCAATTAAGTGGTATTTATATTTTAATAAAAATAATAATAACAAAAATACAAATAATACAAATTAAAACAATAACTGATTATCTCTAAGACCATGAGGTCAGAGAGCTGCTGAGGAGAGCCGCGGTGGCTACTGTTGGGTTCTTCTGTTGGCTGGGACGTCTCACTGGGCTTCGTCCTCCACATCTAGCACTGTCTCTTTGTTCTGTTCTTCACCTGCTTGAAAACAAGACAACACGGACGGTGAGGGCTGGGCTTTCAGGTTACGTACACGAGAGACAACCCTAAGTCTAGGTGATCAGACTCACGTGTATTGCAATGCTCCTGTGACATTTTTAGCCTAGTCTCCAAAGTTGCAGGTGGACAAGCTGAAGTGAGCCCAGCGGTGGTTTCATTCAGTGTCACACACATCTTAACACATGCAGTGAAACGTCAACCACTAACTACAACCTTGTAGGCCGTATCAAAAACTACTGTAATGCTTCAATCAAATAAAAATTACATCTCTTTGAGTAATTGAAAACCTTTAAGTTTGATTTGTTAATAAGCCTGCTCAATCCATGATTTATAAGCCATCTAGCAAATATAGTAACATACAATGTTAAAATCCCTCTCCAAGACTCACCTGTACCCAAGTATTCTATTCCAACATAAGCCACTATATTGTACTGGCATTCCGTTTGCTAGTGAGACAACGGTCTACTTTTTATTTCACCTTTATTTAACCAGGTAGGCCAGGATAAAGCAAAGCAGTGCGACAAAAACAACACAGTGACCAGCGAGTTGAGATAAGGCAGGGATTTACCTAGCAAAGACTTATACAGTCATGTGAAAAAGTACACCCCTTTTAATTATTTTATTTTTTTTACATACTTGGACAGGTGGATATGTAATCTTTACTTCAACACTATTGACAGATAAATGTTACCTAATTTAACAAATCACACACAAAAAAAAATGTTCACCCCTACCTTTACCATCACATAAAATGGCTAAAATTAGAATTAGGTACAAAAACAAGTGCAAATGATTAGAAAACTTAGGAGGGTCCAGCCTTCCATAAAGATAAGAACATTGGTCTGGTTTGGTCTTAACCATATGGGTGTGTGGTAACACATCATTCAAAGATCTAAAGACCTACCCAAGGCCCTCAGAAGAAAGATTATTGATGACCATGAGTCTGGGAGGAGTTACAAATCCATTTCCAAGCAATTCCAAGTACATCATTCCATTGTCCGACGGAAATTCCAGACCACTGGAAAACTACCTAGGACAGGTCGTCCCACCAAACTACCTAGGACAGGTCTTCCCACCAAACTACCTAGGACAGGTCGTCCCACCAAACTACCTAGGACAGGTCGTCCCACCAAACTACCTAGGACAGGTCGTCCCACCAAACTACCTAGGACAGGTCGTCCCACCAAAGTCAGCCCAAGAGCTGACCGAAAGATGCTCATAGAAGTCTCTAAGAACCCCAGGGTAACATCAAGGGATCTACAGGCCTCTCTTGCCACAATCAAGCCTCTGCTTTAAAAAACAACGACTTTTGCCAGACAACACCTGGGTAAAGTCAGTTGTTTTTTGAGAGCAGAGGCTTCTTCCTTCCTGACCTCCCATGTAGGCCAGGTTTGTGCAGTCTCTTTCTGACAGTGTACCCATGCACTTCGACATTGAAGTTATATTGTGTGTGTGTGAATTGTTAAATTGGGTAACCTTTATCTGTCAATAGTGTTGAAGTGAAGATTACATATCCATCTGTCCAAATATGTAAATAAGACCTTTCCAGGGGGGTGTACTTACTTTTTCACATGACTGTAGATGACCTGGAGCCAGTGGGTTTGGCGACAAATATGTAATGAGGGCCAGCCAACGAGAGAATACAGGTCGCAGTGGTGGGTAGTATATGGGGCTTTGGTAACAAAACGGATGGCACTGTGATAGATTACATCCAATTTGCTGAGTAGAGTGTTGGAGGCTATTTTGTATATGACATCGCCGAAGTCAAGGATCGGTAGGATAGTCAGTTTTACGAAGGCATGTTTGGCAGCATGAGTGAAGCAGGCTTTGTTGCGAAATAGGAAGCCGACTCTAGATTTAATTTTGGATTGGAGATGCTTAATGCGAGTACGGAAGGAGAGTTTACAGTCTAACCAGACGCCTAGGTATTTGTAGTTGTCCACATATTCTAAGTCAGACCCGTCGAGGGTAGTGATGATAGTCAGGTGGGCGGTGCGGGCAGCGTTCGATTGAAGAGCATGGATTTGGTTTTACAAGCATTTAAGAGCAGCTGGATTCCACAGGAGGAGTGTTGTATGGCATTGAAGCTAGTTTGGAGGTTAGTTAACACAGTGTCCAAAGAAGTGCCAGATGTATACCGAATGGTGTCGTCTGCGTAGAGATGGATCAGAGAGTCACCAGCAGCGAGAGCGACATCATTGATATACACAGAGAACAGGGCCGGCTCAAGATTTGAAACCTGTGACAACCCCATAGAGACTGCCAGAGGTCCAGACAACAGGCCCTCCGATTTGACACACTGAACTCTATCTGTGAAGTAGTTGGTGAACCAGGCGAGGCAGTCATTTTTGAAACCAAGGCTATTGACTCTGCCGATAAGAATGCGATGGTTGACAGAGTCGAAAGCCTTGGCCAGGTCGATGAAGACGGCTGCACAGTACTGTCTTTTATCGATGGCGGTTATTATATCGTTTAGGACCTTGAGCGTGGCTGAGGTGCACCCATGACCAGCTCGGAAACCAGATTACATAGCGGAGAAGGTACGGTGGGATTCTAAATGGTCAGTGATCCGTTTGTTAACTTGGCTTTTGAAGACTTTAGAAAGGCAGGGCAGGATGGATATTGGTCTGTAACAGTTTGGGTCTAGAGTGTCTCCCCCTTTGATGCAGCAGCTTTCCAATCTCTAGGGATCTCAGACGATACGAAAGAGAGGTTGAACAGGCTAGTAATAGGGGTTGTAACAATTGCGGCAGATAATTTTAGAAAGAAAGAGTCCAGATTGTCTAGCCCAGCAAATTTGTAGGGCCCAGATTTTGCAGCTCTTTCAGAACATCAGCTATCTGGATTTGGGTGAAGGAGAAGCAGTGGGGGCTTGGGCAAGTTGCTGCGGGGGGTGTAGAGCTGTTGGCCATGGTGGAAAGCATGGCCAGCCGTAGCAAAATGATCATTGAATTTCTTGATTATAGTAGTTATCGTTGGTGACAGTGTTTCCTAGCCTCAGTGCAGTGGGCAGCTGGGAGGAGGTGCTCTTGTTCTCCATGGACTTTACAGAGTCCCAGAACTTTTTGGAATTAGTGCTACAGGATGCAAATTTCTGTTTGAAATGGACTGACTGTGTATATTGGTTCCTGACTTCCCTGAAAAGTTACATATCGCGGGGGCTATTCGAAGCTAATGCAGTACGCCACAGAATGTTTTCGTGCTGGTCAAGTGCAGTCAAGTCTGGAGTGAACCAAGGGCAATATCTGTTCTTAAAGAATGAGGTACTGTGTAAGGGAACAGTTCAGCAGGCATCAGCTGTGTAATCATAAGGTCAGATGAGCAGAAAAGAGGTAAGCCAGGGAGCAGTTCAGTGGGCGCTACTGCACTAGGTGAGCAGGAGGCACGGCGTTCAGAATGCTAGCGGGCCGGGATATGGGCCTAGCTCGAGGCTTGATCAAGGCTAACTGGTGCATGCTTCAGGACAGTAGTGTTAGCCAAACAACAGCCACTCGGTTGCAGCTAGCTAGCTGCGATGATCCGGTGTGATGGTCCTGTGATCTCGGCAGAAATCCGGAGATGAGGTAGAGAAAGCAATCCGATATGCGCTGGGTTGGTAGCACGCTGTGCAGACTGGCCGATATTGTCCGAACTAAAGCTGGCTGGTGCAGGCAAGGGCAGTGGTGGAGGCCGCTAGAAATGGCTAGTAGCTAGTTAGCAGGCCAGCTAGCAGGCTAGCTTGTGTCGGAGGTTCAGTTAAATGTGAAAGAAATAAAGAAATAGTAGATCTGATTCACGTTCCACAGTGAGGCGGGTTGCAGGAAAAGTATATGAGAATAAGAAATATATACGAAAAAAAAAGACTATTTACACGGGACAAGACAAAAAAAACACCCGCACTGTTACGCCATCTTGGACTCAGATTGTGTCATGCTACAGGACGCCAGGAACGACAGAGCAGAGCGATTATGGGACTGGATGTAGATAATGTCACCCAGTCAAAGACAGACAGGAAATCCCATACAGCCGCTCAACAACTGGTGCCATGCTGTTAGTCCTCCAGTCTCCACTATACACGGCTCTTACGATCGCTACGGAGATCAGGCACTATACATCAACAGATCAGGCAGGCGACTACAGAGCGTCAGAATCATGTTCTATCTTGGTGAGACACTTGCAGCCTTACAGAGAAAGAAGGTCACCTTGTATCTACAGAGCTAACCTTTACCTAGCCTAAAATGGATCCAGCTGAAAGACGATACTCACACACCAGTATCAAAAACCCAATCATCTGTGAAATGTCCAAGACACGTGGAAATCACACCATGAAAAAGACAGTCGCATCAGGTTACCTTCTAACTAAATGCTTTACTGATACACCCGTGATAAAAAATGACCATGTAGAAAGACCATTCACAAGACACACAGTGTGTGAACATATAACTTTCCCGATGACGTAAACCAATGGGTGAGTGGCGTTCCACTGAGATAGTAGTGAAGAGGGACAGAACCAACGACCCAAACCAATGGGTGAGTGGCGTTCCACTGAGATAGTAGTGAAGAGGGACAGAACCAACGACCCAAACCAATGGGTGAGTGGCGTTGTAGTGAGATAGTAGTGAAGAGGGACAGAACCAACGACCCAAACCAATGGGTGAGTGGCGTTCCACTGAGATAGTAGTGAAGAGGGACAGAACCAACGACCCAAACCAATGGGTGAGTGGCGTTCCACTGAGATAGTAGTGAAGAGGGACAGAACCAACGACCCAAACCAATGGGTGGGTGGCGTTGTAGTGAGATAGTAGTGAAGAGGGACAGAACCAACGACCCAAACCAATGGGTGGGTGGCGTTGTAGTGAGATAGTAGTGAAGAGGGACAGAACCAACGACCCAAACCAAGGCCAGAAAACACTTACAGTACAGATTATGGGAAATTAACAGCTGTTGTGTTCCCTTAGGACTACACAAACAGAACGAGAGAGAAGGGAGAGGACCACTAAGCAAGGTTAGGTTAGAGACAGATGGAGAAGGGAGACGTGGATCGTTTCGCTAGCCCTAACGTCAGCAGCTCTGAAAAGACACGAATCACCAACAGTACACACCTCAAGGAGATCCAGTGCTACACTTTTCCGCTAGCATAGGATCCGTTCACAAACATTGTAATCGGCTAACTAAAAAAAATATTGCTGTAATATTGTAAGTAAACCTCAGCACGGAATAAATTGAGGAAATGCGCATGCTCTCAAACAGCAATTTACCCCTTAATAATAATTACCAACTTCCTCCATGCATTTTAGAAGTCCAGGAGGGAGAGCTCTCACTCACACTTACCATCTCCCTGCATGTCTGAAGTCCATAGTGTCAGGTTGTCACGTAACAACTGCATAATAAGTGTGGAGTCCTTGTAGCTTTCTTCACTCAACGTGTCCAGCTCTGCGATGGCGTCATCGAACGCAGCCTTCGCCAACCTGCAGTACAAACACTGGTCTTAGGTCACACTTCTAACAAGAGAATGTCACCTTATTGAATCGTTTGAGCACACATGATCAACATCAAAATGATCTCTCTAAATTAGAAGTTTATTGAGGAGAGCCATGCGGGGTACTTGCCTGCACGCACGGTCAGGTGAATTGAGGATCTCATAGTAAAATACAGAGAAGTTAAGAGCGAGGCCTAGGCGAATCGGGTGCGTAGGCGGCAGTTCGATCATGGCGATGTCGCTAGCGGCTTTGTAGGCGACCAAACTGTTTTCTGCAGCCTCCTTCCTGTCGTTCCCGGTGGCGAACTCGGCCAGATACCTGTGGTAATCGCCTTTCCTGAGGGGAGAGCAAAAGAGAGAAGCATCAGTGGGTTATCATGATGTAAAAGACAAAAATGGCTCCCGAAAAACATGGTCCATGTGAAAAACAACTATGTCCCTAACGCAAACATGGTCCATGTGAAAAACAACTATGTCCCTAACGCAAACATGGTCCATGTGAAAAACAACTATGTCCCTAACTCAAACATGGTCCATGTGAAAAACAACTATGTCCCTAACTCGGACCTAAAAAATCTAGGGGCAAAGTCAGTTTCATGGGTCATTAAAATACAGCAAAAACCATCTATCAAGCATTCATTCCCAAACAACACATCGACAACAAGAGTAGAGGCTCATACATTTTGTAGTAGAAGACCTTGGACTCTCCTGTGTTGGCAGCTGGAATAAGGTGCTTGTCCAGCACGTCCAGGATGTCGTTACAGATTGACTTCAGCTCGTTCTCAACCTACAATAGAAAATAAATTAACCCAATGCATGACCAGCCACTGGCACAATTTTAGGCACAACAAGCAACACTCAACAGTACACAAATGGTATCATTCAGATGAATTAGCCTAAATTATTTTATATCATTCACAATCTTCTCCAGCAGAAATGCTCCGGCTCAAATGCCTCTTTATTTTAATTTAATCTTTATTTAACTAGTCAAGTCAGCGAAGAACAAATTCTTATTTACAATGACGGCCTACCGGTGAACAGTGGGTTAACTGCCTTGTCCAGGGGCAGAACGTCCTAACCACTAGGCTACCTGCTGCCCCTCTGCCATCATGCCAGGTCTCTCTCGCACCAGTCCTATACGAATGCACTCAGAATGACTTCTGGGCTTACTCACCGTTTGCCTGTATTCCCGGATCATTTTCAATTTGTCTTCTCCGCCCTTGCTTTCTTCCCTTTGTTCAATACTACTGATTATCCTCCACGATGCTCTCCTCGCCCCAATTACATTTTTGTAGGCCACTGATAGTAGGTTTCGCTCCTCGACTGTTAGTTCCACATCCAACCCGGCCACTCTCTTCATGGACTCCACCATTTCTGTGTGGAGCAGAGAGGAAGTCGTAAGTAATTGGGGCGGAAACAAAGTTGATGACTTCACAGAGATCTTTCTATCATTTTTCTTACGCTAAAAGTTACAGATTTGAATTTCTCAACATAACAGTATGATCCCAATCATTGGAAGTTATATTTAGAGTCATGCTAAACCTGGGCCTGTATTCACAGCGTCTCAGAGTAGGCGTGTTGATCTAGGATACATTTAGCCTAATCGATCATAATGAATATGATTATAAGGACAGGTGAGACCTGATCCTAGATCAACATGACTACTCTGATGTGCTTTCATGAATACAGGTTATTGATCGTATAAGGTCATATCTGCTGCAATATTTAGGTTGAATTCAGTCACGCCGAGGCATTAATACTACATCTGTACCGCATCAACATATAACCAGTGACGAGGTACATAATCATACCTTTCATAAACCGATAGTTACATGTCTGTGAAGAATCGCATTTGATTTGAGGGTGAAATAAAGCAGGTAAACTGGTTTTATTTAGGGGCAAATTGGCCAGGCTTCCATAGCCGGACAGATCATGATAATGCCCTGTAATCACGTCTAAAAACAGATTCTACACCATGCCAATTGCCAGGCATGTTAGCCAGCTGGCTAACTGAACCAGCTACGTTATCACTGGGGCAGGTTTTGTTTCAGCTCGGTCTTCGGTAAAGTCACACCCAGGTAGCATGCTATGGCTAACGTTGGACCACGAGAAGTTTAGTCAAACTACGGTAGGGTATTTGGCTGGCCAGCTGATTCACATAGTCATCTAACGTTAGGTTACAGTTAGTAATGTAGCATTACGTCTACATTGGCTGACATTGTTTGGGGAAAGTAATCCCCACATAGTTACTGTGTAGCACAGCTAGCGTTAGCCACATAGCCGCCTAGCTCTCGCGCCGTCGATAATCCGCCATTTTGTATTCTTTAAATTATCAATATATTTAAAACACATCTGGACAGTTGAGTGGCTATCGTGTTGGCTAATTAATGTTAGCTAGACATCTAGCTAGTTAATCTAATGCGTTACATCACGCCAACTACCTAGCTGACGTTAGCTAACTGGTGAGAAAAGAAAACCCCAGCGGCGAACATGTCCCTCCATCGAATAATACAATTGTGTATCTTACCGTCATATCTCTCCGCCTGCTCGGCCAGTTTTGCCTGATACACTAAATCCTCCCGATCGCCCATCTTGTTGCGAGTAGTCTAGTTTAACTGGCAAATTGATTCAAAAGGCTCGACAGTAGCTGCTAACGTACTAGGTCAATCTGTCGGCGGTTCCTGTGAAATCAACGGATAGATCAGTGGCGTTTCCACCCCACCGGTTGTACTGGAGTAATACAAATGGCGAAATTCTGAATCCGGGAACCTTTCACAGCACACACGCATCACCCCCCACTGAGAATCGCTCACCCCCACTCAGCATCACCCCCCACTGAGAATCGCTCACCCCCACTCAGGATCACCCCCCACTCAGGATCACCCCCACTCAGGATCACCCCCCACTCAGGATCACCCCCACTCAGGATCACCCCCCACTCAGGATCACACCCCACTGAGGCTCACCCCCCACTCAGGATCACACCCCACTGAGGCTCACCCCCCACTCAGGATCACACCCCACTGAGGCTCACCCCCCACTCAGGATCACCCCCACTCAGGATCACCCCCCACTGCGGCTCACCCCCACTCAGGACCACCCCCCACTGAGACTCACCCCCCACTCAGGATCACCCCCCACTGAGGCTCACCCCCCACTCAGGATCACCCCCCACTGAGGCTCACCCCCCACTCAGGATCACCCCCCACTCAGGATCACCCGTCCCAGAAAACCCCCTCCCTTTTTTGCACAGTGGTGCAACCAGCAACTGGGATTTCAGACATTTACATTTTCACAGTACCATTATCATGATGAGCATTATCACATTTACTTTGTTTTAAATCTTGTTAAGGCTTTCTCAATCTTTTAACAAATGAGGGACCAAGTTCTGGTAGACAGGCCTGCAATAATAATAATAATAATAAACTGTCTGGATATTTAAATATGAATAAATACCCAAGTAGGCCAACTGGCCTTTTGTAGGTCTATGTTGTTATGCATGAAGTGAGCCAAATCATGAATGAAAAAAGGCAGTGCATTTTGATCTCATCAATTTATGACAATCCACAAGATCGATAAGGTACAGCATTTACATTTACCAATCCTTTGACTTTATTTACTAAGTATATCTTAACACATTACATGCTATAGAAAATAAAAAGGTAATTTAAATTGTCTTGAAAGAATATAGTGTTATAATACAATGGCACATTTTGATATCACAATTTCCATTTGCCAACCAAGCCCCCTTATGAAAGGTCATGACTTACACAGGATTACAAAAATACAATACTTTAAAATACTTTTCAGCATGACTGACAAAACAAAATCGTAAAAATTAGAGCAGATTACATGTTATTGACATAAGAAACAGGCATCACGGAGAGAAATAATGAAAAAGCAGATATGATTTAACATGTTAATACTAGAGTATGTTACCAGATAAAATATTGTAACCAGATACTTTAGTAAAACTAGATGATTGCTTCTTGGCTTACTTTTAAATTCAGAAAGGATGTTTGCGAGAAAAAAAAATACATTATGACAGCGTTCTGTTTTCTCAATTACATACAAATCAGCGTTGAAAAAAAGGTACAAGTTAAAGTTTGTTCCACCTGAGTGAGTCTGACCACCAATCAGAGACCACTATGATGACACACCAAATGATGACCACCAATCAGAGACCACTATGATGACACACCAATCAGAGACCACTATGATGACACACCAAATGATGACCACCAATCAGAGACCACTATGATGACACACCAAATGATGACCACCAATCAGAGACCACTATGATGACACACCAAATGATGACCACCAATCAGAGACCACTATGATGACACACCAAATGATGACCACCAATCAGAGACCACTACGATGACCACCAATCAGAGACCACTATGATGACACACCAAATGATGACCACCAATCAGAGACCACTACGATGACACACCAAATGATGACCACCAATCAGAGACCACTACGATGACACACCAAATGATGACCACCAATCAGAGACCACTACGATGACACACCAAATGCATTCCATGGTTCCTTTATCTGCTTATAGTAAACTAAAAGTAAATCAGATTATGTTACTGAGTTTGGGTCATACACAAGTTATTACCGAAGACAACAGACATGTAACTAGTGACTGATTACATTTAGAAAGTAACCAACCCTGCCCTTAAACATAGATTGTGGCATAAATTGACAATAAAACAGTTTGTCAGGTGGCCCAAAAGCTACAATTACAGAGAGAATTGGCAATGGGAAATCCCCTGTGGTTTGAGGACAATCCAAAAAGATATATATTAAATTCCTCTGGACTTTCCAGCATCTACTACCAGAACCTACATCTAAAGGACATCACACAGTGTTTTCTTGATGAGGTTACTACATCATTGGAGTTTAACTATCGTATTACCATTACCATAATTATTTCTGTAGACTTCACACCCTGATAATGCACGCGTTTGGATTTTTCACAGCTGCTTCATAAATGTGGGGCTAAATTGTCACAGACAATGAATACACAGCAGAAATGACATATTGGAATAATAAAAGAAAAGTCATTGAAAGGATGGGGTCAGAACTGACAATAGTCAAATTATTGATTGACATTTCCCCTCCAGCAACCTCAATGCAGACTACTGTATTGATCAACATGGGCTAAGGCTCAGAGGTAGACTCGCACTTACGTTCTCCCAGCACCTCTCTGCCTAATGCTGTTGCAGTACACCCTAGTGGCCAGTTCTACGGAGGACGAGGTAACCCTCCACCTGAATCTATGGGGAACCCACTCTAGGAGGTGAATTTCAGGGGCACATTCAGTGGGGAGAAAAGTGTAAGAATGGCCAGATACAGTTTGAATATATTAGTGGAACAGAGATAAGTATCTGCTGTGTACAGTAAACTACTTATATCTATAACATTTGCGATGCTGTGCCAGGGTGCAAACTTAGTCCGTTTTTTTACATGATAGGAATGGAAAGATGATTGTCATGTGTAAACAGGTGGACGTGATCTCTTATCAACAGAGAACACCTATTCAAAGTAGACAATCTTAGTAATAGTCGCTCAGTGGATGAATGCCAAATTAATTATTACACTAATAAATACAGCCAGACATCAATTCTCAAAATATAGTGGATGACAGGAATCTAGAACAGAAATGTGAGAACAGTCCGTGTCAATGCACTGCTTTACCTTGTAACCAACATGCATAGAAGAAGTAGGTACTACTGTAATCAGTTCTGAATCTGACAGCCTGCAAGGAGAACGCCAATTCATATGAACATTGAGCTTATGTCATATGAAAATGTCCTTTTAACAGTCTTTCCTTGGCTATGGTATTATATGGTATGGCTGATCATACACAAAAGGCATCTCCACTGTTCAGGAACCAGGTGAAAAGTTAACAGCCGCGTGTAATATATATATATATACACATATACACACACACACACACACACACAGTTGAAGTCGTAAGTTTACATACAGTTATGTATGAAGTCGTTAACTAATTTTTCAACCACTCCACAGATTTCATGTTAACAAACTATAGTTTTGGCAAGTCGGTTAGGACATCTACTTTGTGCATGACAAGTAATTCTTCCAACAATTGTTTAGAGACAGATTATTTCACTATATCACAATTCCAGTGGGTCAGAAGTTTACATACACTAAGTTGACTGTGCCTTTAAACAGCTTGGAAAATTCCAGAAAATGATGTCATGGTTTTAGAAGCTTCCGATAGGCTAATTGACATCATTTGAGTCAATTGGAGGTGTACCTGTGGATGTATTTCAAGGCCTACCTTCAAACTAAGTGCCTCTTTGCTCGACATCATGGGAAAATCAAAAGAAATCAGCCAAGACCTCAGAAAATAAATTGTAGACCTCCACAAGTCTGGTTCATCCTTGGGAGCAATTTTCAAACACCTGAAGGTAACACGTTCATCTGTACAAACAATAGTACGCAAGTATAAACACCATGGGACCAAGCAGCCGTCATACCGCTCAGGAAGGAGACGCACTCTGTCTCCTAGAGATGAACGTACTTTGGTGCGAAAAGTGCAAATCAATCCCAGAACAACAGCAGTCCTTGCTGCAGGAGGGACTGGTACACTTCACAAAATAGAGGTCATCATGACGAGGGAAAATTATGTGGATATATTGAAGCAACATCAAGACATCAGTCAGGAAGTTAAAGCTTGGTCGCAAATGGGTCTTCCAAATGGACAATGACCCCAAGCATACTTCCAAAGTTGTGGCAAAATGGCTTAAGGACAACAAAATCAAGGTATTGGAGTCGCCATCACAAAGCCCTGACCTCAATCCTATAGACAATTTGTGGGAAGAACTGAAAAAGCGTGAGCGAGCAAGGAGGCCTACAAACCTGACTCAGTTACACCAGTTCTGTCAGGAGGAATGGGCCAAAATTCACCCAACTTATTGTGGGAAGCTTGTGGAAGGCTACCCGAAACGTTTGACCCAAGTTAAACAATTTAAAGACAATGCTACCAAATACTAATTGAGTGTATGTAAACTTCTGACCCACTGGGAATGTGATGAAAGAAATAAAAACTGAAATAAATCATTCTCTCTACTATTATTCTGACATTTCACATTCTTAATATAAAGTGGTGATCCTAACTGACCTAAAACAGGGAAGTTTTACTAGGATTAAATGTCAGGAATTGTGAAAAACTGAGTTTAAATGTATTTGGCTAAGGTGTATGTAAACTTCTTACTTCAACTGTATGTTTCAGTAATTCTGAGTAGGAGTGGAGTAGACAAAGGCTTATTAAAAGAGCACAGACAAGCAATGCAAGACAGACAACAAAATAAGACAGAGGGTTAGCGCCTGACGATACCATAAGCACACAACATCGCCTACACATTTGATGAGATCTCCGCAATAGTGGTGGACTGGCAATGATACTTCTCAGAAAAACGAGACTGATTTAGCACGTAATGGTTATCAACAAATTTCATAACAATATGTTATTTATTTTCTTACAAAATACTATTAGTTACTTGGTCGTGGATTTGTAGTGAGGATGATAGTTCTGTGTACAATGTAGTGTTATCCTAACGGCTCTCCTCGACAGCCACAGAAAGTGTTTCTCCAAGCGTCTCTGTGTGTACGATTCTAGTCTTTCTTTTCCTCTCTGTGAATGGCTGTCCACACACTCCCCCTCTCCCCCTGGGTAAAACACAGCCACTGTCCTCATCCCATCAGACAAGGCATGAGTCTTACTGTTTTAGAAGGGGAATGTGTGTGTGTGTGTGTTTGATTAATCTTACCATGGTTCTAGTGGTATAAATAATGGTGGTGTGTGTGTGTGAGGATGACACAGCGTAATGATTATCTAACGGGACCAACTGAGGAAGAGGAAGGGATGTGTGTGGCCATTAGGAGGCTGCTGATTGGCACAGGGGCGATGGTGGCAGGAGAGGGAGTGAGTGTGTGTGTGTGTGTGTGTGTGTCTAAGAGCAGGGTAAGGGATGGGAGGAGCCCAGCGTCCACTCTCAGCTCACATCGTCCTCAGGGTTGTTATGGTCCAGCAGCTTAACGTGGGTGAAGGGGAAGTGGCCGTGCTTGCTCTTGCATTCGCCCTCCCACTGGCCGTTAACGTTGATCTTTGTCACCTTCACCATGTCGCCCACCTGCAGGAGGAGAAGGACTCGTCAGACAGACAGACCTGGCTCATTAGGACACGCAACAGAAAACATTTCAAAATGCTTTTCAATGGAACACAAAAACATGCATTTCTTACTGGACAAGTCCAGGGAGACGCTCCCCGTTTCAGTCCGTTTGGTGCCAATTTAACAGTGTTCACCCTGTATTGACCTTGTTGCAGCAAGATAGACTAAGTTTCACAAGTGGCTATGTATCGCAGTGGTTCATTTGGCCTCGCAAACAAATCACAGTGCAACTAAACACAAACCAGTACTGCAGAGGTCCATTTGCTGGTTCACCATGTAGGCCTCTTCATTACAGGTGGAGCATTCTTCTAAAGAGAGTGAAGTAATCTCATCTACTAAGACGTGACCAGGAAGTGTGTGCAGGGGGCTAATCATTAAACCTATATCCTTCTGAGTCATACCACTGGCAAACACCATTATGGAGGGTAAATATCCTGTTGGTTATCATTGGCGCGCAGTGCTGACTGACTCTTGGGTGGATAGAAAATAGTTAGCCAAAACTTTCACACGAGTCTGACATTACTTTGTGTCCATGTAAGCATGTAGCCTAACACTGGTATTTCAAAAGACAGAGGCAAAACAGACTACTTCCAGCCTGCAGCTGATTCCGTCCAGACAGAAAGAAGGTCATGTATCTGTTTCAGTGTTACTGTTCACCTCCCTTCTTCCCTCTCTCCAAGCAGGTTAGAAAAGGAGGGGGAGGGGCAACAGACTGAGACCGCTGGCGTGTCGCCCAGAGGCTGCTCTGGCTCAGAGTAATGTCCTCATAGAAATTAAAGGAAATGTTCCTCTACACAAAGTATTTCCTTCCCACAACGACCTCTTTCCCCTTCCGGAGAGTTAGTTAACACAGTCAGAGAGGGAGCCTCTGGCAGCATTCTCTAATGAGCTTTAGAGCAGCTGGCTGTTGAGTTCAGACCGACTGACCACCACCCTTCATGCACTGGGTCATATTCATTAGGGCATACCTGTCGCAAAACGTTTTGCAATGGAAAACGAAAATAGACATTGCTTATTGGACATGATCTGTTTGGTGACTTATGGACACAACCCAGACTAAGTTGTTTAACAAGCCTAGCGGCTGGGACACTGATGGGCATGGACTGGTTAAAAACCTGAACAGGAAGTCACAGACATCAAGTCACAGAGGTCACATACCAATTCCTTCATTCCTTCCTTCCAACAGTGAACGGAAATGGAAGACATAACTTGGAATGACCCACTGGGAGGGAACATAAGGACTTCTCTATATTATGACTTTACAGCAGATCAAACCAGTCCCAGTAGTGAGGATTACCACTTAGACACTGATATGTGACAGTACAGACTACAACCATTCAGAAATGTCATCAATTCAATATCATTCTAAATCATTCTAAAAATGTTTTAAGTGATTTGATTCTCTGGCCTCAATCTTGACATAATGCCAAAGAAAATATATGTTGCACAAGACCAGTAATGATTAGCTTCCTTGCACTGAAGCAGGCTGTGGACAAAACAAAATCCATGACAAAATGAGGAGGATCAAAGAATCAGAGAGGGATGATTAATAAAGGGAAAGAGGAGACGAGAGAACGAGAGAGCACAGCTAGGTAGGTACCTCTAAGGCAAGGGCGGTCTTGTCGTAGGCGTTGGGCACCCTCTTCTGGATGGCCCTGGCAAAGACGGGTCCGTTCTGCAGGTTGGGCAGAGGTGTGGGCTGGGCGTACTGGCTCGGGTCTAGCAGAGGAGGGCCGTGAACACTGGCGCCGTCTACAGAGCCCACCCCACCGAGACCCCCTGCTCCAGGGCCCCCCGAGGTGGGAGAGGCCGGTCTGTACTTCTCCACGTAGGGCACAGGGATCATCCCGGCACGCCCCTCTAAATTCTGGGCGTTCCACCACTGCTCCTCAGGCTTCAGCACAACCCGCAAGATGTCGCCCTTTCTGAAAGGCAGGTCCTCATCGTCGTTGCCGGGGAAATCGAAGAGGGCACGGACAAACTCGTCTTCCAGCCGCTGCGGCGGGCCTCCGGCACCTGCGCTGACAAAGGAAGTGTGTTTGGCCTTGTTGCAGGGCTCTATCAGAGTGGTGGTGTCCAGGTAGTGGATCTTGTAGAACTCTAGCAGGGAATGGAGGGCGTCAAACTCCTGGTCCCCTATGCGGAACCGTGGAGGCGCCAGGCCTGGGAGAGGAGGGTGGGAGAACAGGGATGAGCAGAAAAGAACAGAATCCATTTCACCTTATTAATTTGCATGTGAATTGCCACATTTCTGGCCCATTAAAAGGCAATGGACTACATATTTGACGTCTGGTTAATCCAAATGTCACCGTTTGATTGATTCAGTTGTAGGTAGTTAATCTAAAAGTTATGTTCCGAAATAAAGGCAAATAAATGTGGAGTGGCTTGCTGTGTGACTTATCACTGTGTTGCATGAGTTATTATACATCCGGTTGCATTGAAGTCATACAAGAACGGACACCCTGGTGTCTCCTTTATTATGAAGCCCCAAAGCATGTCTCTCTTACCTGATCCAGACTGCCGGTTGTTGCTGATGCTGTTGATTATGTAATGCGAAACTTTGGAATTCTCTGAAACGGACAGGACGTAGTCGCCGGGGCTTGTAATAGAGTCTCTCACCAAAAACACTCCGTGTCTCTGTCCTTGTAAGAGTGAAACTGCCTCCTGTCTACTTAATCTTCCCCAGTACCAACTTGCACGGTCCTCTGCGTCAAAATGTCCGGCCATGACTCCCACTCCAAAGCCGAGGCTTCACGGGCCTTCCCTTTGCCTCCCTTTATCCACAACCAGCATTCAACTCATACAACAACTTTAGCTCGTAGAACACGTTTGGAAAATAGGCGACATTCGCAACTTGCATACGCCCATCAATTTAAAATCCAAACGCCGGTCCTCGTACAAAACGTGTCTGATCGCCAGATTAAAATTTTAAGTTCATTATAACTCACCCAACTCAGTTGTAAAACAATACAATTTTGAATTAAATCTTGTAACTTGTCACAAGTAACTTCAAAAAATGAAATGGCGGATCCGGGGAAACAAAACTGACCCCATTAGCCGGATATGACGTACTTTATGAATCCGTAGAAACGTGTCAGATGAGGGTGTCCATGTTGAAAAGGTCAAACAATACTTTATATTTTTTAATTTCACCTTTATGATAGGGATATGAGGTAATAATATCAATAATAATAACAGTACACATTATTATAAATTAATCCAACCCATAGATTATCTCTCTGTGGTATATTTGATGGCCCATAAATCAAAAATATGTCGTTTAGGCCTAAAGGCCAGACTACATTTATTTATTGCACATTTATTTATACAGGGAAGTCAATTAATAATAAATTCTTATCTACAATGACGACCTGCCAGGGAGCTGGCACAGGACATAGTACACACAAATAGGTACAGCTGAAAATACAATATTTGTATATGATTCTCTACACTACACTTGGTTGTTTTGTCACATATATTGAAATTAGGCAAACTAATTTTAGCAACCAGGGAATGGCAGAGTGATTTCTGCATAGTGCACCTTTAAAATCTCAGACAGTTTGTTTTTTAAAGTACCAATGGACACAAAATAGCTTAGTTTCCGTGTTTTTTCGAGGATGGTCCAGTCTCTAGCAGCGGATAATTGAATATCAGTTTCACTAAAGATACTGAGGGACTTGCAGACGTGTGTGTGGATCCTTTCTGTCCATTTAAAACCACTTAAACTGGAATATTGCCGCCTCATTGTCCTGTCTGTAGTGGTTACTACCGGCCTAAAACCAGCACCTACATTTTTTCACTTATTTTAATGGTCCGTCAATTGAACGACGCGTAATGTGCAACACAAAGTAACATGTAGGAGAGTGAACGTGACACAGAGCACAGAGACACGGAGCTTGTACCTAAAAGAGGGGCTACTTCGGTCCATGGATGTGGTTTGGGTATGAAAAGTCTGACACGGACCAGAAAACCGTCCTCTGCTAAATATGCCGCAGGCCAGTCCTGATAACAGGCTCAAACACCACTAACCTCTTTTACCACCTACGCAAGAATCATGTGAAACAGTACAGAGAGTCTAGATGAGACCCAACAAAGTACAGTTGAGTGTTCAATACAAACCCCCGACTCAGACGGTGCAGGAGGCTTTTTCCCGCGGCACCATATGGCAAAGACTCACCAAGATGGAAGGAGATAACAGCTGCCGTTACAACTTTCATCTGCAAAGACATGGCCCCAATTTACACGGTCGATAAACGGGGGTTTCGTGAGCTGGTGCCAACACACGACCCAGTCAGACATTTAGAAGCTTTGTTGCCAAATATCTATTTTGTTTGTGGCACTTTGGTTGTTGTCATATAATGCTATAATTCAAACTTGAAGGAGTGTTTTGTTTACTTGTTTTATTTAATATTTATATATTTATATATTTATTTGTGAGCCTTATTTTGATGCTATAGTTTAAACTTGAAAGTTTCCATTTGGTGTTTTATATACCAGTATTTGTCAGGCCTGTATTCATTTGTTTGCTGCTACAATTCAAACATGTATACTGTTAAATAGTCATCTTTGGTTTTTATATTTTTGACCATATTCACATTTTAGGTCCATATTTATTGTGTTTGCGACTATAGTTGAAGTGTTTTCTATTTACCTTTTTTAGATTTTATTCATTAATATTTTATATTTTGTTGCTTAATTGAACATTTGCACAAAGGTTCTAAATAAAAGGAGAAATAATCAAATATGAGTAAATACCTTTTTGTTGAGTATAACTCAAAATGTAATAAGAAATAGGACTTTACATGTTGTCAGGCTCTGGCCATAGAGAAGCAATAGGCATCTCTATGTAGCTATGGGCAGAGTCTGACAGTGTCGTTCTTTTCTGTTTCTTTGTGGGGTTTGGGTGGATCTCTAATTAGAGGCAGCTGCTAACCATTGTCTCTAATTAGGGATCCAATATATGTGGAGTCTGTCCATCACGTTGGTGTGGGTCGTTATCGTACATGTCGAGGTATATGTCGCAGTCACGGGTGAAGTAAGTGTATTCCTCCTGTTACGTTCGTTCAGTATTCGTGTTTGATTTTGTAAAGGTTACGTTTGTTCGATCGTGTCTGTTTGTATAGTTCGTTCATTAAGATTTATTACATAGTATATAATAAAGAGAAATGTCGAACTACTATCCCTGCGCTGCGTCTTGGTCTCTCCAAACCCCATTTCGTGACAGAACAACCCACCACCTGGAGACCAAGCAGCGCAGCTGGCGAGAGACGGAGGAGGAAGTGCCAGTGCCGTTTCCCACGTGGCCTAGGGTGGAGCCAGAGGACCGTGGAAGGTTCATGGCGCAATGGAGAGTGATGGAGAGAGAGAGAAGGAAGAAGGGGGATCGCACACCACTTCGGATGCCCACAGATCTGGATCGGGAGCGGCCAGAGGGGTTCGAGGAATACCCGGAGGAGGAGCGGACGAGGTGGTGGAGAGCCTGGAATGCTCTTCCTCTGGAGAAGCTGAGGGATCCGCTGGTTATTCAGGCGTTGGTGGCCTTCAAGCGCCAGATGACTCTCGTGGCGAGGCAGATGGTTGGCCCGGAACCTCCTGCGAAGGTCAGCGCCCCTAAACCTCCTGCGAAGGTCAGCGCCCCTAAACCTCCTGCGAAGGTCAGCGCCCCTGAGCCTCCTGCGAAGGTCAGCGCCCCTGAGCCTCCTGCGAAGGCCAGCGCCCCGGAGCCTCCTGCGAAGGCCAGCGCCCCGGAGCCTCCTGCGAAGGCCAGCGCCCCGGAGCCTCCTGCGAAGGCCAGCGCCCCGGAGCCTCCTGCGAAGGCCAGCGCCCCGGAGCCTCCTGCGAAGGCCAGCGCCCCCGAGCCTCCTGCGAAGGCCAGCGCCCCCGCGCCTCCGGCGAAGGCCAGCGCCCCCGCGCCTCCGGCGAAGGCCAGCGCCCCCGCGCCTCCGGCGAAGGCCAGCGCCCCCGCGCCTCCGGCGAAGGCCAGCGCCCCCGCGCCTCCGGCGAAGGTCAGCGCCCCCGCGCCTCCGGCGAAGGTCAGCGCCCCCGCGCCTCCGGCGAAGGTCAGCGCCCCGCCACCTCCGGCGAAGGTCAGCGCCCCGCCACCTCCGGCGAAGGTCAGCGCCCCGCCACCTCCGGCGAAGGTCAGCGCCCCGCCACCTCCGGCGAAGGTCAGCGCCCCGCCACCTCCGGCGAAGGTCAGCGCCCCGCCACCTCCGGCGAAGGTCAGCGCCCCGCCACCTCCGGCGAAGGTCAGCGCCCCGCCACCTCCGGCGAAGGTCAGCGCCCCGCCACCTCCGGCGAAGGTCAGCGCCCCGCCACCTCCGGCGAAGGTCAGCGCCCCGCCACCTCCGGCGAAGGTCAGCGCCCCGGCACCTCCGGCGAAGGTCAGCGCCCCGGCACCTCCGGCGAAGGTCAGCGCCCCTGCACCTCCGGCGAAGGTCAGCGCCCCTGCACCTCCGGCGAAGGTCAGCGTCCCTGCACCTCCGGCGAAGGTCAGCGTCCCTGCACCTCCGGCGAAGGTCAGCGTCCCTGCACCTCCGGCGAAGGTCAGCGTCCCTGCACCTCCGGCGAAGGTCAGCGTCCCCGAACCTCCAGCCGTCTGCTCCGCTCTTGGGCCAGAGCAGTCCGCTCCGCCGGTACCCAGTCCGGGTCCAGCCGCCTGCTCCGCCTCAGTGCCAGAGCAGTCCGCTCCACCGGTACCCAATCAGGGTCCAGCCGTCTGCTCCGCTTCAGAGCCTGAGCAGTCCGCCCCACCGGTGCCCAGTCCGGGTCCGGCGGTTTTCCCAGCTCCATGGCCGGAGCAGTTTGTCCCACTGGGGCCCAGTCCGGGCCCGGTTGTTTTCCCCGCTCCATGGCCGGAGCCGTTTACCCCACCGGTGCCCAGTCCGGGCCCGGTTGTTTTCCCCGCTCCATGGCCGGAGCCGTTTACCCCACCGGTGCCCAGTCCGGGTCCGGCGGTTTTCCCAGCTCCATGGCCGGAGCAGTTTGTCCCACCGGGGCCCAGTCCGGGCCCGGTTGTTTTCCCCGCTCCATGGCCGGAGCCGTTTACCCCACCGGTGCCCAGTCCGGGCCCGGTTGTTTTCCCCGCTCCATGGCCGGAGCCGTTTACCCCACCGGTGCCCAGTCCGGGCCCGGTTGTTTTCCCCGCTCCATGGCCGGAGCCTTTTGCCCCACCGGTCCACAGCCCGGGACCGGTGATAAGGAAGGGGCACGGGACAAAACTGTCCACATCGCCGGAGCCGGAGCCGCCCCCGATGGACTAGTTTTTCCGCCCATTTACCCCCCCGTGTTTTGTGTGTGGGTTTTTTTTTAGGCGTCCGGGAGTCCGCGCCTTGGGGGGGGGGTACTGTCAGGCTCTGGCCATAGAGAAGCAATAGGCATCTCTATGTAGCTATGGGCAGAGTCTGACAGTGTCGTTCTTTTCTGTTTCTTTGTGGGGTTTGGGTGGATCTCTAATTAGAGGCAGCTGCTAACCATTGTCTCTAATTAGGGATCCAATATATGTGGAGTCTGTCCATCACGTTGGTGTGGGTCGTTATCGTACATGTCGAGGTATATGTCGCAGTCACGGGTGAAGTAAGTGTGCTGTTGGTTACGTTAAACTGTCGTGTGTTGTTTTAACGTAACGTTGTAAATTCGTGTTTTGGTTTCGTTTTGTAGTTCGTCATTTGTGTTTCTTTATTACAT
The DNA here is from genome assembly GCA_023634145.1 of Thymallus thymallus. Taxonomy (NCBI): domain Eukaryota; kingdom Metazoa; phylum Chordata; class Actinopteri; order Salmoniformes; family Salmonidae; genus Thymallus; species Thymallus thymallus. The sequence continues at coordinate 2,621,452 of CM042379.1, forward strand.
TGAGAAAAGAAAACATAGTAAAATAAAGAGAAATGTCGAACTACTATCCCTGCGCTGCGTCTTGGTCTCTCCAAACCCCATTTCGTGACACATGTGATCATTGCTATATCGTGATATGTATCGTTATCGGGATATGAAATGACCTATATTGGGATGAGATTGGTCCTATCGCCCAGCCTACAGTAAGGCTCAGTGTAACCTGGGGGGTTTTCTTCCATCCAGGCAGATAAAGGAAAATCCAGGCTTATTTCGACAAGTCTCGCTAAGTTAAGTAAGAGTTCTGTTCCATTACTGTGGTTTATAGGAGTCCCTGCTCAGTAACCAAGATCATTTATACCGCTGAACTACACTGCTCCCTCGCAGGCTAAATGTCAAGCTTAATTTAGCTGTGTTTCAAAGAATTTCCAACAGGCGGAAACAGAATCCCAAAAGACCATTCCGTGCCTTTTCGCGCTCGCATCACTTTTGTCATTTCTCTGTTCGGAAACTTAAGTTGACTTTTTTTCGCCCAATGTGACCAAACATGAATTTACGTGTTTAATTTAGTTCCAAAGAATGTATTAATAAAAATAAACAAGTTAAGAAAATCATGTCTTACCACTTTCGCTGTCTTCAAAAGCCAAAAGGTTAATTGACATAGGCCTAGACTATATAAGCAGTGCATCTACAGACCAGCCAGTTATAACCAACTATGGCATGAAGGTGCTCAGATTCTACACAGAGCGTTTACACCCCCAGCCCCAAGGGTCTTCAGAGACAGACGTTCTCCACTGGGCTTCCCTGATGAGTATTTGTGGCAGAGGTACAGGTTGAGTAGGCCCAGCATAATTTGCAGTCTCTTGGAACCACACATAAGGAAGCACACTCACCGTAGCCAAGTCTTGACCACTGTTCAGTCTGTCTGCATATCTCTGCATGTGGGACATTATTGTACAGTGTTGGTGATGCAGAAGGTCTTGCAAAGGCAACTGCATGCCAGGAAATAAGGGTGTACCTATCTCTAAAGCAGTACCTGAATATTTTAATCACTTTCCCTGGTCATCTTGAAACTAAGAATCAAGGAGGTGTTTTATTCAATTGCAGGTATGTGACAGTTAAAAGAAATGTAAAGAAGCCTACAGGTTGACAAACCTCTTAACGTAATCCTCTTTTTCAGGCTTCCCCAATGTTATAAGCGCAATACTGTACCCATGTGCGTATCCAGACCCCATCTGGACCTCTGGAGGAAGACTGTCAATAAGAACTATTTCCATAGCCTAAACGTACAGGTATGTACTGGGGGCATCTGGCCATACACTGTCAGGCAGAATAGTAATAATAGGATTTGGATAAAAATGTGCACATCTGTGAAAATAGACAATTGGTTTTGATGTCAACACTTCTTTGGATTTAAATTCCGTTACCCTTGGCACTTTTTCACAGAAATGCCCATTTAAATGTCAGCCTTACACAAAGAAGTAACTGTACTGTACAGAGAATGTTTCACTTTACCTTATCAGCACATTAAATAACCAAGTATGTCATAGCATTAACATGTAACTGCAGAAGGCCTATGCAAAACCAGATTTGAAATCTCACACGTCAGACCCAAAGTTAAAAATATTCTGGAATGTGGGCAATGTTGAGATAATTCGGAACTGGAATTTACATTTTGAAAGACACCACTGCATCAACTCTTCTTAGTCACGTTGAGCAATTTTAAATGAATGCTCTGCCAAGCAAAGTGTGCCACGTCATTGGTCACCCTCTATGCTGTCAGATGATCTGCGATGGAAGTTGCCTGATATCTAATATAGAAGCTAAATGACCTGGCTCAGTCCATGATTCCAGAATGTTTCGAGCATCACTGTCACAGAGGTTTGCACAATGCAAGAGAATGTTGTTACTACCCAAGGTTTACTTAAGCTACTTGAACCTTAAGAATCTCATGTATATTTAACCAACACTTTTATTCTGTAGGGGAGTTTAATAGAGTTCTGCTTGGGTAAAGAGGCTATCCCTGTATGCTGTACTTGCTGACACCCTACCCAGAACCAGCAACAGAAGCAGAGGGCCTTCAACCATGCCCACACAAAAACCAGGACACCAACTGAACTGGTGTTTGGCCAACTGAAATCAGGGATACTCCAGACAGGGCCTGTGATATCATCATAGTCTGTGCAAGCTTGCACAACATTGCCACCCTACGCCGTGAGAGATTGCCCATAATGTTGCTGGAGGAGCAGTGGGATGACATTGACCCAGCCCTTCAGGAACCCATAGATGGTAGAACTGGGATGACATTGACCCAGCCCTTCAGGAACCCATAGATGGTAGAACTGGGATGACATTGACCCAGCCCTTCAGGAACCCATAGATGGTAGAACTGGGATGACATTGACCCAGCCCTTCAGGAACCCATAGATGGAAGAACTGGGATGACATTGACCCAGCCCTTCAGGAACCCATAGATGGAAGAACTGGGATGACATTGACCCAGCCCTTCAGGAACCCATAGATGGTAGAACTGGGATGGACCTTTACAAAAACCTATTTAACTTAACCCCTGTTTAATTCATGGTCACCTTTTGTTTTGAACCCTTTTATTTAAACACTAAGCATTTATAAATTAAGAAAAAGTGTGCCAAAGTTGTTTAAGTTATTTATTCACTCATTTTGTTCAAGCTGTGAAAACAAAACAAAAAGCATTAAATAAAGTTCAAACCATGACCTTCTGCAGTGTTTAAAATTCATACTTACATCCTTCTCCAGTTAATTTTTTACTTTCAGTACTCCATGTGCAGTTTCTGACTTTCAATGCCAATAAGCAGAAGAGGCTTGTAAATCTAACAGACATCATGTGAAAGAGAAAATTTGTTGAATAGTTACTGATTATGTAGTTAGTAATAGCAATATGAATAGTTACTGATTTATGTAGTTAGTAATAGCAATATGAATAGTTACTGATTATGTAGTTAGTAATAGGAATAGTTACTGATTATGTAGTTAGTAATAGCAATATGAATAGTTACTGATTATGTAGTTAGTAATAGCAATATGAATAGTTACTGATTATGTAGTTAGTAATAGCAATATGAATAGTTACTGATTATGTAGTTAGTAATAGCAATATGAATAGTTACTGATTTATGTAGTTAGTAATAGCAATATGAATAGTTACTGATTATGTAGTTAGTAATAGCAATATGAATAGTTACTGATTATGTAGTTAGTAATAGCAATATGAATAGTTACTGATTATGTAGTTAGTAATAGCAATATGAATAGTTACTGATTATGTAGTTAGTAATAGCAATATGAATAGTTACTGATTATGTAGTTAGTAATAGCAATATGAATAGTTACTGATTATGTAGTTAGTAATAGCAATATGAATAGTTACTGATTATGTAGTTAGTAATAGCAATATGAATAGTTACTGATTTATGTAGTTAGTAATAGCAATATGAATAGTTACTGATTATGTAGTTAGTAATAGCAATATGAATAGTTACTGATTATGTAGTTAGTAATAGCAATATGAATAGTTACTGATTATGTAGTTAGTAATAGCAATATGAATAGTTACTGATTATGTAGTTAGTAATAGCAATATGAATAGTTACTGATTATGTAGTTAGTAATAGCAATATGAATAGTTACTTATTTCCTTGCTGAAGTACTTCCGGGTCATGTCCTGCAGCAAGGTGTATGGTTTTACACATTTAATCTGACCTCTGGCATTTGTGTGACTGCAGAAATACTCCTCATCAAGGGCCCTAGACATGCTGGCGCCATCTCCCAGCAAATAGAATACACTGCAGTCAAAGCAGAAGAACTGCATCTGGATGCAGACTGTTATTACAAAATAAGGACTACTCACACATGGGTCAGGTAAGCCTTGGGCATCTTCAGTTGGGGATTTTACCATAGAGAGACTGATACCTGTTTAGGAAAAGTAGTGGACAATGCATATTGCTCTCGGGCATTTTGGGTAATGATGTCTGACGAGCCCCCCCCCCCCCCCCATCCCCCGCTAGGCTACCTGATCGGGTCGTGTGCAGAGCTAGAATAAGTGACAGTATAACACGTTTCTGACTCATATCGATGGCACATAGGTCATTTTCAAAACAAGGAAGTTGCTTTTTAGAGGTTTTTATGATGTTTCCAAAAGTGACCACCAGATGTCAGTCTAATACCAGTACCAGTGTCATTTTCTGGGCATCATACAAATGGTATCATTAGAATATGAATACTTAATTGCTCCCTAATAAGTGGCACTCACAAATGTCCCTTGAAGTCCCCACTTTAAGCCAAAAATCCTTTCCAACCATATGTTCTTCTTCCTGCCTTACTAAAAAAGATTAAGAACGTATCTGGGGTATTCCTGGATTTGTTTATCTGGACTGATGCGATGACAACTAGCTACGTTTATTGTGGCCACCTAGTGTGAGGTGTCCCAGATTGCCTCACAAAACCCTGACTCTGGAGCACTGTGTCACATCCTCTGGACTCTGGTTGGATAGTGCAGAAAATAACAGAACAACTGGTCTGATAGGGGGTCAGCAGAGCAGCACCCACGCCACATATGTGTGTCCACCTCCAACTCTGTTACCAACTAAATACGTATAAGTCTTTGTTAGCTCATTGTCTGTGTGAGTGGGAGAGACAGACTGCTCTAGTTATTGATCCAAGAAATAGCACTGAAACTCCATATATGGGAAAAATGTGATGTTATTCTGGAAGAAGTGCTTCAGGGGAAATTTGGAACTGAAGTCCAGGGCAACATTCCTAAATATTTTCAGGCAGAGAATTAGGGATTATTTACTGCAGCTCACTGCTCAGGCATTTTCTTCATAATCTGTTACAATATAATGAGACCAAGAAGAGGGGAAAGACTGATATTATAATAAAGAAAACATGCAGAAAAATAAGAAACATATGTTTTCCAGAATACAGTATTTATTGTTTTTATTTCATGGCATTGGCAAGACAGCAAGCACTTTCCTTTCCAATTCATCACCCAAACTGAGAGAGAGAGACAGCTAGGAACAAAGATGCATACAGACATGCTTTTAGAATCGTATAACCCTTTTATCTTTCAGAGAGAGAAAGAGAGAGAGAGAGAAAGAGAGAGAGAATGAGAGAGAGAGAGAGAGAGAGAGAGAGAAAGAGAGAGAGAGAGAGAGAGAAAGAGAGAGAATCTTTGAACTGTGGATGATCCTTAAACCACGATACACTCTATATCATAATAGCGAAATTCAAGTCTAGAAATTCCAGTACACAGCTTTGGTTTATTTGTATTTTTGAACCATTTAGTCTGCTCCATTAACTCAAGCTCATTTTGTTTTAATATTCCACTAATAATCATCCACTGTTTTGGGAGGGGGAATTGCAGTGCTGTGGGCCGTGAGGAGAGAGGTGCCAGAGATACACAAAAAAGTATACAGAGAAACAAACTGTATTATCACATCTTCTCAGTATGACAGATAATATGGAGTTCCAGAGAAACGTCTTCCACTTCTTGTCACTGTCGGCAGTGTCTATGGTGACTGTTAAACGCTGTCTGGGGACCTAAGAGGCAGTTGAGTCTGTCCTCCCCAACAAACCAGCCACAGAGACACAAGAGACTGCACCCAGACAGAGACATTCATCTAAATAAGAAAGACTTGAGTTAATAAGACACTTCTCAGATGGGAGTAGACCTGAGAACAGTGTGCAATGCTAGATAGAGTTCTGGACATGATGAGACCCTTATAATTAGAGTCCTAATTGATTTGGTAAGATAAAGTACATCCACCATCTTCTCATTTGAATACAGCCACATTATCAGACCAAATGTCTAACTTCTTGGGGATGATAATAGTTTTGAGGAATGACACTTCTGAGAACTGACATAGAACATCTGGTAGATAACCCCATGTTACTGCCCTTAAAGGCGTAAGGTACCTCATATACCCAATTAATAAAGAAGATGAGGCCCATAATCCTAATTCTTAAAGCGTTTTATTAGACCGTTGTTACAAATGGGAAAACATACGCTGTGTGAGAGCAACATATTTACTGAGAATGAGGGAATGTTCTACAGCCGCAGCCTAGAGTCAGATGGCATTGTAACCACACAATAAAATACTATTAAACGTTTTGATACAACGGTGATAAGTGATACTTGCACTCTACATGACTGGCAGGGATAATGGGAAAAAGCAAGGCTACTAAAGATGGGTTGTTATTCAGCACTTTGCTCTGAACTATATAATATCTTGATTTAATGATTCTATTCACTACAACTGTCACCGTAGCTCCTGTCACCGTAGCTCCTAAGCCCTGTTCCTTAGCCTAAACACTGCTTTTCCTCACAGCAACAGACTCCTCCCTCAAATGTTTTACAATCATGAGCCTTATACACTGCATCTTTTCACATTCAACCCACCTTAAAACCAGTATTTTTTTGTTTTTCACATTCTATCAGTTCTTTCCGCCAATAGCACTTGTTTAAAGGTACTCTCAGTGCACTCAGATCAACATACTGGAGCATGCATTTGCATAAAAAATGGGTAGGTAGGATTGGTGAAGAGAGTTCTGGTCAGAGAGATAGAGACACATACAGTAGTATCTGAGAGAAAGGGCGGTAGACACAGACAGACCAAAGCTGACACAGCTGTCTGTGTCTAGCAATCTTCTTCTGTCTTTCTACCTATCTGTCTGTCCATCCGTCCATCCATCCATCTGTCTGTCAGCCGTCTGTCAGCCGTCTGTCAGCCGTCTGTCAGCCGTCTGGTCTGGTCTGGTCTGGTCTGGTCTGTCTGTCTGTCTGTCTGTCTGTCTGTCTGTCTGTCTGTCTGTCTGTCTGTCTGTCTGTCTGTCTGTCTGTCTGTCATACACAGTCTCTCCACCAACAGGGGAACAAGTGACAGGCACACAGGCATTCATCCATCTATAGGACAGGATTAGCAGGGAGTAAAACCTGAATGAAGGATCTCATAGTCACATGTACATTAGAAAATGTAAATTCTTTACTCTTTACTACAGAGGATTATAATCCTAATTAATAATGAAACATCAATAAGAGTTATCACAAACGTCCTCGTCTTTCAACCTGGATTGTCATCTCCCTAAACTGTGCATCCGTGGACAAACAGTCCACCCAGATCAGTTGTTTATTCCGGAACCTCCAGTAGGTTGAGATGACAGAGCCCCTCCCCCAGATGTCCAATCCAGGAAACAATTTCCGGTTACCTATGCATTCCAAGAACGTTACCTAACGTTATAGGAACGTTCACTGTTTTGCTGGAACTGCTCTCTTCTCATTCTAGACAAAACGTGGGAGGGGAAGTTACAAGCAGAGTGGACCGAGGTTCTTGCTCAGGTCAGGTGGTCTAAGTGATCAGTCCCCTCCTCTCCTTCTTCCTCCTTCATCAGCTCAACCACTCCAGAAGAATGTTGCGATTGGCTGGAGGACTGACTCTGTATGTCTTCCTCCTCTAGCTCCGCCCTCCCCACCATCTTCCTAATTCCCTGTTCCCGACTCTCCTCCCTCCTCTCTCCTCCCATCCTCTGCTCCTCCCTCCTCTCTCCTACCATCCTCTGCTCCTCCATTGTCCACATGCTATCCTCTATCTCATCCTCCTTCCCCTGCACCTCCAGGTCAAAGTCCAGCAACTCTTCCATCATCTCCTCAATCTCCGTCTCTCCGTCCATCACCCCCTCCACCTCCGACCTCAGCTCATCCATGCTCTCTGTCCTGTTGGTGTCATCCCTGTCATCGTCATCATCCACCTTACCCTCAGGCTCGCTGGCCTGGCTCTCACCAAACTCCAGGATGGTGGGCAGGTTGCCCTGCTTGGGGCAGCGCTTCCTCAGACTCACCAGGAAGGGCTGGGGTAGGGAGAAGATGTCCACGTTGTTGCCCAGGTCGATCCATGTGACACTGGGGAAGCAGGACGGGTCCTTCAGGCTGTCCGTCAGCTCCTTGAGGACGGCACGGGTCAGCCGGTTTCCGTTGAGGGCCAGGGTCTCCAGGCGGGGCAGGGCGGCCAGCGTGGGCAGGAGGAGGAGGAATGCGTCGTCGGTGAGCTCGGTGAAACCCAGCTCCAGGCTGCAGACGATGGGTGCGTGGCGCTGCAGGTAGGCACACAGGCGCTCCATATCACGTACCGTCAGGGGGATTCCCGACAGGTCCAGCGCCCCGTTAGGGGGAGGGGTTGACAGCATTACCTTGAGACTGGGAGAGTAGGGCGGGAGAGTGGGCGGGAGAGAGAGAGAGAGAGGGATAGAGAGAGAGATATTAAAGAAACAGCAGCCTCCCCCACTGAACCCAACACGGACCGACAACACCAGATACTTTTATTTATTCAGACGCTGCACTGCCTTGTGAACAAGAGCCCTGTCTCTCCTCAGGAACACTGTGCCACCAGAAACAGCCGGGCACAACGTTGAGCTGTGCAAGCCATCGCTACGACAGTACAACACATTACCAAGCATGGCTTTCCAGAGCAGTGTTTTAGAGATGTAATCAGCTACATGACCAGAATGTAGGTAAATCTGTTGAATATCTACAATGCAAAATCTGTATGCAAATTGTATTTTTCCCAAGCAAGAAACATGGCAAAGGTCCATATATCAGGAAGGATATTACACTACTAGACCGTAATAATAGCCTGTGATGAGACCAGAACAGCCATGACAGACAGCATGGAGCCCCAGGCAGAGTGACAGGTAGGTAGACCAATTATATTACTATCTGTAATACTGCTGTTTTCACAATATCCTGACACTTCATGTGCTGAGGGGCAGAGAGGTGAGAAATGGGTTCACCCGCTTACATGGAAAGGTTTTCACAGAGATAATTAGAGGAGGAGAGATGGGGAGAGAGAGAGAGAAAGAGAGAGATGTCTTAGTTTCTGCATAGTTAGTAGTCTGCCAGTCTGTGTTGTGTTTCGGTTTGCAAATCTGTCCATATGATCCAAACAAACAAATACGATGAGAGTGAACTGAGGGATTTTCTGCCAACCTTATTGAAACGAACAAGTGGCTCTGTGTTCACGTGTTTTGTCATAAGCTTGTGTCTTAATACTGTGGGTGACACCCAGGTGTGGAGTGTCTTTCAATTTGGTCATTATGAGTCATAATTACATAATGATTCCAGCGATTTGAGTTTGGATGATTTGTGGCCTTGTGGTTTCAGTGTTTACCCAGAGATTGGAAGGTTGGGAGTTTCGATGTCCAGCCAAGTCATAATAGGACCTTTTTATTTTTTATTTAACCTTTATTTAACAAGGCAAGTCAGTTAAGAACAAATTCTTATTTACAATGACGGCCTACCAAAAGGCAAAAGGAAAAGACGAGAGACCCAGGGATGTGTGTGCTTTGGAACTAATGCGTCTCTGCTTGGCTCTCAGCATTAAGGATGTAGATTGGGGCTAAGGCCCTGCGAAAGACTAGCGCGCTGTCCAGAGGAGTGTACTTGTACATCAAGCTGCCTCATGCTATAGAAACAGGAGATAGGCTCCCACTCCTATGCACAAGCCAAGGTTAATTACTTTACAACAAGCAGTAAAATACTGATTGGTAATGTTGCTCAGAACGGTATCGGTGTAGTTTGGAGTGGAGGATGTGTAAACAAACACTCTAAACCTAAAAATGACCACAGAATGAAACTAGAACTAGAAAGAAAGTGGGGATAGATAGAAAGAAAAAAGGGCGTCCAGATAATCCAGGGGTAGAAGAACAACACATGTTCCAAAGTCAAAGTGTTAGACATGCACTCACAACACATGCTAACAGCTAAAAATAAGTCTAGTGCTTGGCAGTGAATGAACGGAACTGAACGAAGGCCAGCTCTGCATTTTATGCCATAAAAAGGAAAAGTGAGATCAGACTTGAACGTCTTCCAATACAATGCTTGTGAGGCACAAGACTCTTAATTAGGAATTTACCGTAACAATAGTCAATCTCCCTCCCAATGGCTGTGTAGTGCCAGGATGTGAGCCAAAGCAGAGACCCATCTATTAGTTGGTCCAGGCATAGAATTACTAGAAGGGACTAAATCACAGAACATTGAAGGTGAATCTCCGTTATAATTGTAATTATATGGGTCAGGCACTCCGCTCTAACCCGTCAACAACATTGAGACATGGTGCAGTCCCACATTTGCTGCTAAATCAGTCCAGATTTTGTTTTGTTATTAATTACTTTAAAGAAAAAAAGTTGTACAACTTCTCTCAAGCTAATGGCTTTTTATGGGAATTGGGTCGAAGCAAACAAATGGAATTACTAGAATGGGAAAATCCTTCAGACAGTCGTGACTACACTCAATATGGCTGACGGCCCACCCAACACGGAATGTTGACTTAAATATCCGTTCTAGTAATTCTTTGTCTATGGGTTGAACTCAATGTTCCCTGGGTTATGACCTCATGATGAATCTCTGGCTCCCTTTCAGCATTCTCCCTGTGACTTCTCCCCTGATAGTTTTAACTAACAAATCTAAAAAGCAGAGCAGAACGTAAATACAAACAGATGAAACATCATCAATCCCACACTATCAGCTTGGCTTCCGACCAGAATCCCACGCTTTAGACTAGAACAACGCTGAGCCGAGTTCTCTCCCTCTCAGACACAGGAGACAGGAACTTAGGGCTTCGATACTACATACCACATGGGGACAGATCTAGAGTAGACTGACTAACAACATACAGGAAATCCCACGCTTTAGACTAGACAAACGCTGACCGGGTTCCCTCAATCTCAGACACAGGAGTCAGGACCTTAGGGAGTAGATCAAATCAAATGTTATTGGTCACATACACATATTTAGAAGTTGTTATTGCGGGCAAAAGAACGACAGTACTTTTAGGTTTTGCTCTACTACTGAGTGTTATGATTAGCGTGCTAACTGCTATCTGTGATTAGCATGCAAACTGCTAGCTGTGATTAGCATGCCAACTGCTAGCTGTGATTAGCATGCCAACTGCTAGCTGTGATTAGCATGCAAACTTCTAGCTGTGATTAGCATGCAAACTGCTAGCTGTGATTAGCATGCCAACTGCTAGCTGTGATTAGCATGCCACCTTCTAGCTGTGATTAGCATGCAAACGGCTAGCTGTGATTAGCATGCAGAAAGCTAGCTGTTGGAACTGAGGCTCTTTGATGAGGCTCATTAAGGGGGACACCAGTCACTCGGTTGTGAGGTCATTATCAAATATTCTATAAGCAATTAAACCTAAACCATACCTGTGTTCTGTCCATGAGGCCACAAGAAACATTGAGCAAATGCTCTTATCCAGAGCTACATAAAGTAATACTAACACACATTTTCATGCTGGTCCACCGTGGGAATCGAACCCACAACCCTGGCGTTGCAAGCACCATGCTCTACAAACTGAGCCAAAAACTACATTTTACAATGTTTCAACGTTTTATCCTTTCTTTCCATCTAATTTAGTTTCTAATGTAAAACACAATTAATCTGTTCAACCCCAATAACAAACAAGTGATATCACATCAACGTGTGTTAACGATAATATCACGAGTAAATCAAAACACTGTATTAAACTCTTTCCTTGCAATGACACGAGTTAAAGTGAATGCTTCTAAAGCATTTTGAGGTGAAACAGGCCTCAGTTTCCCATGTATTTAACAAATGATATCCAAAATATTTAGATATATAAACAGACAAGTACCTATCTATCTATCTATCTATAACGCAACCCTAGTGACAGCACAGTGCCATTGCAATATAATGGGTGTGGTGTTAAAACTACAGCTAGTCCATCGACAGCAAAGATGATGTAACTTTTCCCCTGTTTGTGTGTGTGTCACCTTGTCCTGGTCATCTGTCTATATGGGAGACCCCCATTACTGCTCCATTCACTTCATTATCTCTGTCACCACATTCAACTCTTCTTCTTAGATCATTACAGCTGCCACTCATTGTTTTGTGTAGGCCTGACGTACACACAAGCGCAGACAAAAACAAGCGCTAGTCCTAATTTGACAGTTGTTTACTTGTTGGCCACCAAGCATCTGTTCTCTCTGGGCTTCCAGCGGTCATCACTGTCAGTTCACACAGTGTTGCTGCAGAGACCAGCGCTGTTACTTTTAGTTAGCTGTACTGTAGATCCTCACTCCAATGCATAGACTGCTTAAATGTATATTCTAAAAGTTATCAGACAACAGCTGGTATCCTTTTTTCCTACGTCTAAGGACATTTACGTCACCACTTACAGTAGTGAGTGCATATAATATTTTACTTTTGCGTACTGGTCCCCTTGGGAATAGGACCCAAGACCCTGCCGTTGAAAGTGCCATACTTGCAACTAACTAACCAACCAACTAACTAACCAACCAACTAACCAACTAACCAACCAACTAACCAACTAACCAACTAACCAACTAACCAACCAACTAACCAACTAACCAACCAACTAACCAACTAACCAACTAACCAACTAACCAACTAACCAACTAACTAACCAACTAACCAACTAACCAACTAACCAACTATTTTAGGGGTTGGCACAACTCAGTCAAGCAGTTTCCCGTGGAAAAATAAGTTTGTGTGTGTGTGTCTGTGTACGGTGCCTGCGTGTGTGTGTTTTTGTGCATGTGTCCATATGTGTGTGTCCATCCATACGTGTGTGTGTCCTTGTGTGTGTTTGTGTGTGCGTGGTGCGTGCTGAGGTCATGACCAGTTAAGGGCTGAGGCAGAGTGTATGAGACAGCAGAGGAGGAGGAGGAGGAGGAGGAGATGAGCCCTCTCCTCCAGTGCTGCTGTCCCCCATGCTAATTAGCCAGCGGCTAATGAAACCCATGGCAAAAGGCATTAAGGGCCCCGACTCCGCCACCACATAGACAGAGGCACGGAGAGAAGATTCACTGAGATAAAGCTAAAGTGATCCACGGAACACATTATATGCAGACCTGGGTTCAAATACTATTCGCAATCATTTCAAATACTTTAGCGAGACTAGTCCCAGTAGTCCCAGTAGTCCCAGTAGTCCCAGTAGTCCCAAAGCCCACCCCCTGTCATTCCAGGCAGACTAAAGCAAACAGTCAAAGTATTTGAAAGATTTTAAATGGTATTTGAGCCTGTCTGATTATATGCAGGGCACTCCGTGTCTAGTCAGTGAGATGGAAATATTGAAGAGGTTTCCTCTAGTTACCTCTGTAGTTAAGGATGGAAGGAAGTCAAGGAGGACCCTGCAAGCACTGACATGCACAGTGTTACTCTACAATAAAACCCAGGCACTTACTTCAGACTACGTGACAAGGAGTTTTCATAACTAGCAAACCGTGTCACAATAAAATTACATACTGATGGGTGACACTGAAGTGGTCTTAGTTGTTTACGCAGAACAACTGTTTACCCACTCCAAAACACAGTCCATAATGAACGACATCAGACTCGATCTGACAAACAGTAAAAACTGAAAAATAGAAGGCATCTCTCCTGAGACAGACACACAGACACCGTACTGAGGAAGAACGCCCACGAGATCGGTCACACAAACAGGGTGTTAATCACATTAGCACTGTACATAGCTCTCATTGTGATTACCATAGAAGTATAATGACCAGAACAGTCATCATTTTAATTATATGGTAATCCCACTGGACTGTCAGAGCCATATAGAAAGCTAATGTGATTAGAACCCTGTTCTCTAGGCTACGCGTAGGCGTAGTGTTGTCCCTTCTAGGGATCCTATTTCTATGGTGATTACACTGTGGAACAACAGTAGGTGATAGTAGAGCTTATAGCTGTACTGATAAGAGAGACTTGAGACAGAGAGAGAGAGCTGAGGAACATATGGGCTATTAATCCCTCTGAACCCCAGATTGTGTGTGTGTGTGTGTGTGTGTGTGTGTGTGTGTGTGTGTGTGTGTGTGTGTGTGTGTGTGTGGCCCTGAGGGAACAGGCTCAAGCTAGAGCTCTGGGGATATAAACACATCACCGCTGGTCTCCAGCTCCACTGTAATAACCACCTCCAGGGTCAACAGACCCATTATAATATATAAACACATCACCGCTGGGCTCCAGCTCCACTGTAATAACCCCCTCCAGGGTCAACAGACCCATTATAATATATAAACACATCACCGCTGGGCTCCAGCTCCACTGTAATAACCCCCTCCAGGGTCAACAGACCCATTATAATATATAAACACATTACCGCTGGGCTCCAGCTCCACTGTAATAACCCCCTCCAGGGTCAACAGACCCATTATAATATATAAACACATCACCGCTGGGCTCCAGCTCCACTGTAATAACCACCTCCAGGGTCAACAGACCCATTATAATATATAAACACATCACCGCTGGGCTCCAGCTCCACTGTAATAACCACCTCCAGGGTCAACAGACCCATTATAATATATAAACACATCACCGCTGGGCTCCAGCTCCACTGTAATAACCCCCTCCAGGGTCAACAGACCCATTATAATATATAAACACATCACCGCTGGGCTCCAGCTCCACTGTAATAACCACCTCCAGGGTCAACAGACCCATTATAATATATAAACACATCACCGCTGGGCTCCAGCTCCACTGTAATAACCACCTCCAGGGTCAACAGACCCATTATAATATATAAACACATCACCGCTGGGCTCCAGCTCCACTGTAATAACCCCCTCCAGGGTCAACAGACCCATTATAATATATAAACACATCACCGCTGGGCTCCAGCTCCACTGTAATAACCACCTCCAGGGTCAACAGACCCATTATACGCTATATGGAAACACCATAACACACTTTGGAAGTTGTTACACAGGACTATACACACACACACACACACACAGACACACACACACACACACACACCCACACAACAACTCACAAACACAGACACACACACAGACACACAGACACTATTTCCCCAGTTGTATACAGTGCAGCAGCTGTGAGAGTTAGAAGATCTACACCACACATACACATTTCTGGAGCTGTCATTCACTGAGTCACTTAGCAGAGTAAATATTACTCCCATTCATCAATGTAGTCACGGCTAGGGGCAGAGTGAAGGCTGCTGGGAATTATAGATGATGAATGAAAAGATGAGATGAGGTCTGTGTACACAGCATTGTTCTAGATTTGATTTATATAGAAACACACACACGCAGTCACACAGTCGGATACACACGCATGCAAAGGCACACACACACACACACATAGGATGTTTTAGTTGAGTTAGACTGGACCAAGCCACACACATACACCAGATGATGTGGCATTTTCGTGACTTCCTCTGCATTGACCAATGAGGAAGGAACTGGGAAATCAGAGAGGATGCCAGGCGGATGTAGGCCAAAAGAGTGCGCCAGTCCACTGATGCACAATGACATTAGGAAATGAGAAACTTTGTACATATACAGTCATGTGAAAAGTAAGTACACCCCCTGGAAAGATCTCTCTTTTTTTTTATTTACATATTTGGACAGATAGATATATAATCTTCACTTCAACACTGTTGACAGATAAAGGTTACCCAATTTAACAAATCACACAAAAAAACAAAACTTGTTATGCAAAATGTTATGCAATTAAAATAAACAAAAATGCCTTTTCCTTATGGGGAAAAAGTTAGTACACCCCTACCTTTACCATCACATAAAATGGCTAATATTAGAATTAGGTAACAGAACAAGTGCAAATGATTGGAAAACATTAGAGAGAAACTTAGGAGGGTCCAGCCTTCCATAAAGATAAGAACATTGGTCTGGTTTGGTCTTAACCATTTGGGTGTGTGGAAGGAAGAAGCCTCTGCTCTCAGAAAATAATATCAAGACACAACTGACTTTACCCAGGTGTTGTCTGGCAAAAGTCTGTTGTGTCTTGATATTATTTCTTGAGAGCAGAGTCTTCTTCCTTCCTGACCTCCCATGTAGGCCAAGTTTGTGCAGTCTCTTTCTGACAGTATACCCATGCACTTCGACATTGATTGTGGCAAGAGAGGCCTGTAGATCCCTTGATGTTACCCTGGGGTTCTTAGAGACTTCTATGAGCATCTTTCGGTCAGCTCTTGGGCTGACTTTGGTGGGACGACCTGTCCTAGGTAGTTTGCCAGTGGTCTGGAATTTCCGTCGGACAATGGAATGATGTACTTCGAATTGCTTGGAAATGGAATGATGTACTTGGAATTGCTTGGAAATGGATTTGTAACCCCTCCCAGACTCATGGGCATCAATAATCTTTCTTCTGAGGGCCTCAGGTAGGTCTTTTGATCTTTGAATGATGTGTTACCACACCCATATGGTTAAGACCAAACCAGACCAATGTTCTTATCTTTATGGAAGGCTGGACCCTCCTAAGTTTCTCTCTAATGTTTTCCAATCATTTGCACTTGTTTCGGTACCTAATTCTAATTTTAACCATTTTATGTGATGGTAAAGGTAGGGGTGTACTAACTTTTTCCCCATAAGGAAAAGGCATTTTTGTTTATTTTAATTACATAACATTTTGCATAACAAGTTTTGTTTTTGTATGTGTGATTTGTTAAATTGGGTTTCCTTTATCTGTCAATAGTGTTGAAGTGAAGATTACATATCCATCTGTCCAAATATGTACAAATAAAAAAAGAAGAGAACTTTCCAGGGAGTGTACTTACTTTTTCACATGACTGTATGTAAATAATCATATCTTCTTCTGTGTGTGTATTCTGCCTTTGACCAAACTTTTTCTCTAGCTCCATTGACCCCTCGGAGGGTACCAGATGCCCATGTGACACACACACACACACACACACACACACACACGCACACACACGATGTGTCCTGTTTCCTCACCATGCCTGCGGCTTCCTCTTCAGTATGCCATGCCGTCTCCACTGTGAGTGTGGGCTCAGGTGATAGGTCAGCTGGCGACACACCTTCTCCATGGCACCCAGAGAATCCTCCCCCTGACAGAGAGAGAAAGAAAGAAAGAAAGTAAGAGAAAAAAGACAGTGCAGGTTAATACTGGCTGACAGGGGACCAACGGAGCTGAGTTGGAGCTAACAAACACACTGTGGTGACATGAGCGGAGCTGAGGGACTGAACACTGTGGTGACATGAGCGGAGCTGAGGGACTGCACTGAACACTCTCTCTCTCTCTCTCTCTCTCTCTCTCTCTCTCTCTCTCTCTCTCTCTCTCTCTCTCTCTCTCTCTCTCTCTCTCTCTCTCTCTCTCTCTCTCTCTCTCTCTCTCTCTCTCTCTCTCTCTCTCTCTCTCTCTCTCTCTCTCTCTCTCTCTCTCTCTCTCTCTCTCTCTCTCTCTCTCTCTCTCTCTCTCTCTCTCTCTCTCTCTCTCTCTCTCTCTCTCTCTCTCTCTCTCTCTCTCTCTCTCAGAAGCCACTTGCGGGGGCGGGAATAACTTCCATATTAAAATGCTTAAATTCATATTTTGAGTCAAGGTGCTACACTGTGGTCCTCTATGCACCTGTTTCAATCTTATTGATGCCAGGTTTTCACAACAACAACAACACAAGTAAACAAACTCCACTAACATACGGTATACAGGAACATACAGTACAACACAGTTTACGGAGAACATGGAAAGCTCTTACCATGGCCGTCAGAGGAAAGAGGTGAGGCTTTTATATGAGACCACTTAGGTATGTCATTCAGGGAGAGATTGGCAAGAGGTTCAAGGGTCTGCTCTGCTGCTGCGTTGTTCCCAGTGTGTGTGTGTGTGTGTGTGTGTGTGTGTGTGTGTGTGTGTGTGTGATACTGAAGTCTCCACTCATTCAGCGATGCCTACTGAAGTGGTTACTATACCATGAAACATGCATGTGTACCGCTAAATATGTATCTTGTGGATTATATCAGCGTGTGTGGATGCCAACAATACAGTCATATATAGGATTTTAGAGATCTTTTCTTAAACAAAATATGCTTATTGAACTGCGATGTCCTTTGAGCAGATGCGGTCACACAAGTGCTAGCTGTAACAATATTGTTGTACATATTGATCAAATATGACATATTTACAGTAATTCAATATTAGCCGTTCTGTGACGATGCGAGGGGTGATGGCTACAGCAACTCACTGAACAGCAACACGGCGTGAAAACAATAACCCGTGAGGGGAAACACAAACACACAGAACTTAAAGAGAACATAATGAGCTAACACAACACAGGTGTGGATGAGAAGGGTGTTGCTGCCATCGTCCCACTGTTAGAACACCGGCGAGGAGGAGCGCCGAGGAGGAGGAGGTCCCGCAGCTCTACGCAGGGCATTCCTCACACGTTCTAAGTATGAATCTATCTTAATTTGGCTATGTAATAAACCTGTTTATGGTGTGGAAAAGGTGACATTAAAAGCCTCTCTCTGTCTGAACAGTAGTCTGTGGGAGTCAGGGGAACAGGAGGAATCGACCAGTCTGTTAGTGATTATCAACACTCTGCACTGGCACTAACTCATTACGTCCCAAATGACAACCTATTCCCTACATAGTGCACTACTTTTGACCAGGGACCATAAGGGAATAGGGTGCCATTTGGGATGCTTCCCCTACTGATCTCATACAGGCAGCAGACTAGCAGCATATGACATACAGGCAGGCAGGCAGGCAGGCAGGCAGGCAGGCAGGCAGGCAGGCAGGCAGGCAGGCAGGCAGGCAGGCAGGCAGGCAGGCAGGCAGGCAGGCAGGCAGGCAGGCAGGCAGGCAGGCAGGCAGCTAGACAGACAGACACATGTACAGGATTACACTGTACTGTACAACAATACTGTTCTCGGGTTCTGTTCTATTTGGCTTCTTGACCTTTACAATAAACATGACAGGGACAGATAATGAATTCAATACCTACTGACTTACCACTGTCTCCTCTCCTAAGACCCAATCAAAACCACTGTCTCCTCTCCTAAGACCCAATCAAAACCACTGTCTCCTCTCCTAAGACCCAATCAAAACCACTGTCTCCTCTCCTATGACCCAATCAAAACCACTGTCTCCTCTCCTAAGACCCAATCAAAACCACTGTCTCCTCTCCTAAGACCCAATCAAAACCACTGTCTCCTCTCCTAAGACCCAATCAAAACCAGCTCAAAGGAAGTGCAGGACTTCCAAAGGAAGTGTGCATTCCCCTGTGTGGTATTGCTATGGCTGGCTGTTTGAGTCTATAGTAAATGTGTGTGTGTGTGTCACTGTGACACATGTCAGAGCTGCTCTCCTCTCTGTCCCTGTAGACAGGCTGCAGTCCCCTACAGACAGAGGCATCATGAACTCAGCACCTCACAGCGCTCTCCACTCCTCTCCTCTCTACACTTAAAATGAAGTGCTTTGTAACACCAAAACCAGTGGCCACCAACTTTGCTGGAGTATTGAAACACATCACCCTGAGATGTTTTGAAACATTACATGGTGGGTTGTGAGACCACTTAATCAAGTATTGTGCAACACCTTGCCAGGGACTGGGAGCGCTAACAGAAAAGGCTGAAAACACTATTTTGGCCTTTCTAGTTAAGTTTAGCACAGAATTAGATACCTTCTCTTCACTGAACGTCAATTTGCCTGACGGTTTTCATCATGATCCATTACACCTCATGGCACAACAAGCATAATACTAATATAGAAATCTACTTTTCTTTCTTCAAACATGCATACAACATTGTGTGAAAGAATCATAAATTTCAAAAAATATTACCCACAATCCTTTAAAAACAGTAATGTGGCAAGATAGGTAATGCAAGGTGATTCAAACCAAATACTTCCAATGAGTTCAATCACTCTATTGTATCTCTCTCTGGTTATCCTCATTAAGATACTTACATTTTGAGTACCATTAAGTTGGATGTCCATTATTTTGGTAAAATGAAATTAACAAATCATTGAAACGACTTGCATACATTTTCTTAAAGATATTTTGGGGTATTTTGACAATTTATTGAGACAGTTTTGTTTTAAAACACATTTTGTGTAATAAAACACTTACATTGGGTTTACATTAAAAAACACTCCAAACACCAGATCTCAGGTTAGGTGCACTACTCCAAACACCAGATCTCAGGTTAGGTGCACTACTCCAAACACCAGATCTCAGGTTAGGTGCACTACTCCAAACACCAGATCTCAGGTTAGGTGCACTACTCCAAACACCAGATCTCAGGTTAGGTGCACTACTCCAAACACCAGATCTCAGGTTAGGTGCAATACTCCAAACACCAGATCTCAGGTTAGGTGCACTACTCCAAACACCAGATCTCAGGTTAGGTGCACTACTCCAAACACCAGATCTCAGGTTAGGTGCACTACTCCAAACACCAGATCTCAGGTTAGGTGCACTACTCCAAACACCAGATCTCAGGTTAGGTGCACTACTCCAAACACCAGATCTCAGGTTAGGTGCACTACTCCAAACACCAGATCTCAGGTTAGGTGCACTACTCCAAACACCAGATCTCAGGTTAGGTGCACTACTCCAAACACCAGATCTCAGGTTAGGTGCACTACTCCAAACACCAGATCTCAGGTTAGGTGCACTACTCCAAACACCAGATCTCAGGTTAGGTGCACTACTTTTCATGGTTTCATTACACAATCATGGTGTTTAGAGTCTTTCTATTTTTACAGTACACTTAATCTTTTTGTTTTCTCATGATTTGGTTGGGTCTAATTGTGTTGTTGTCCTGGGGCTCTGTGGGTCTGTTTGTGTTTGTGAACAAAGCCCCAGGACCAGCTTGCTTAGGGGACTCTTCTCCAGGTTCATCTCTCTGTAGGTGATGGCTTTGTTATGGAAAGTTTGGGAATCGCTTCCTTTTAGGTGGTTGTAGAATTTAACAGCTCTTTTCTGGATTTTGATAATTAGCGGGTATCGGCCTAATTCTGCTCTGCATGCATTATTTGGTATTTTTAGCCAGATCCTAATTGGTATGTCAAATTTTATGTTCCTTTTGATGGTATAGAAGGCCCTTCTTGCCTTGCAGAGGATTTTCCCAAGGTTGCTGTTGACGCATTTCCCACGGTTGTTATTGGGGTCAAATTTGTCTCCACTTTTGTGGATTGGGGTGATCAGTCCTTGGTTCCAAATATTGTGGAAGATGCCAGAGCCAAGGATGATGTTAAAGAGTTTATGTACAGTTAATTGGAATTTGTTGTCTGTATTATTATTTCATTGAGGAAACCATCAACACCACAGGCCTTTTTGGGTTGGAGGGTTTGTATTTTGTCCTGCAGTTCATTCAATGTAATTGGAGAATCCAGTGGGTTCTGGTCTTTAATAGTTGATTCTAAGATTTGTATTTGATCATGTATATGTTTTTGCTGTTTGTTCTTTGTTATAGAGCCAAACAGATTGGAGAAGTGGATTATCCATACATCTCCGTTTTGGATAGATAACTCTTTGTGTTGTTTAATGTGTTCCAGTTTTCCCAGAAGTGGTTAGTCTATGGATCTTCAGTTACATTTAGATGGTTTCTGACGTGCTGTTCCTTCTTTTTCCGTAGTGTATTTCTGTATTGTTTTAGTGATTCACCATAGTGAAGGTGTATTTCTGTATTGTTTTAGCGATTCACCATAGTGAAGGTGTAGGCTCAGGTTTTCTGGGTCTCTATGTTTTTGGTTGGACAGGTTTCTCAATTTCTTTCTTAGGTTTTTGCATACTTCATCAAACCATTTGCTGAGAGGTTAAATATACTGTTGAGGTTTTCTACTGACCAGTTTACACCTTCACTATTACAGTGAAACGTTTTGTCCAGGAAGTTGACTAAAAGGGATTGAATTGGTTGCTGCCTAATAGTTTTTTGGTAGGTTTTCAGACTACTTTCCTTCCATCTATAGCATTTCTTAAAATGACTCAGTTCCTTTGGCTTTGATGCCTCATGGTTGAGTATTGCTCTGTTCAAGTAGACTGTGATTTTGCTCTCTCTCTCTCCACTACATCAACACATAAATCTGTTTCTCTCATCTGCACCCAGAAACAAAATCTCTCTCTCTAACACATCGCCATGGTGTTATCAATAACAACCTTCCATCACTCATCCTTACTGTTTACCTCAAAGCCCAACTGTCTTTTCTTGAATGAACCGCACAAGTTATTTTAACTTAATTTAATTTAATTAAATACGGTCAATTGTTACAGGGCTGAAAACGGCAGCAGACTGGGAAAGAAAAAGGGAAGTCGAAAATAAACAACTGGGTTCACTATCATCTGCCAAGCTATTTTTTTATTACAGGTTCAAATTGTGGCCAAGCAGAGCTGTCTGTCTGTCTGTCTGTCTGTCTGTCTGTCTGTCTGTCTGTCTGTCTGTCTGTCTGTCTGCCTGCCTGCCTGTCTGTCTGTCTGTCGTTCCCCTTCTGTCTGTCTGTCTGTCTGTCTGTCTGTCTGTCTGTCTGTCTGTCTGTCTGTCTGTCTGTCTGTCTGTCTGTCTGTCTGTCTGTCTGCCTAACTAACTGCCTGTCCTTCCCCCCGCTGTATGTCTGCCTGCCTGTCTGGCTGTCTGTCGTTCCCACTGCTGTCTGTTTGCCGGTCAGCCTGCCTGTCTATCGTTCCCCCTGCTGTCTGTTTGCCGGTCAGCCTGTCTGTCGTTTCCCCGGCTGTCTGTCTGTCGTTCCCCCTGCTGTCTGTTTGCCTGTCAGCCTGTCTGTCTGTCTTTCCTCCCACCGTTTTACCTCTCCCTCCCTCCCTCTTTCCCTCTATCACACTGCAAAACATGTCTCCCTTTCCATAAAGACTAGTGAATCTCTGTCTCTCTTTCCTAGTCGCCACATCCATCCATCCACCGCTAACTCCTTTCATCATCTCGCTCAGTGAGCAAGACAGAATCACGCCTGTTAGAAAAAGCAAAGGATTAGGCATGGGTGTAATCAAAAGGTATAATCCTTCTTTAGCCATCATAACTATCTCAATCTAATAATACATGAATTCAACTAAAACAGATTGTAATCCTTATGGGAGTCTGTTTATTCAATGGTAGATCATTTTAATCCTTCTCTTGTTATAAAATCACATCACATACAACATGTGGGTTAAATTATCTGACTCGGTTTGTTAATGAGTGTAAGACTCGCTGAGGAACAGGTGGATGAGAGCGAGAGCGAGAGAGAGCGAGAGAG
>CM042379.1:2649474-2689474 GCA_023634145.1 Thymallus thymallus
TGGCTTCAATACAGTGGCAGCTGCATTCAAAAAGACAATATCGCCATAGTCAATAACCGGAATGAATGTTGACTGAATGATTTGTTTTCTGCTATTTAATGGAGACAAGACCTGTTCCTATTGAAGAAGCCTATTTTAATTCGTAATTTCTTAATTTCGAACTCATCAACATGCTTTTTGAAAGATAGCTTTTTGTCAATCCAGATACCGAGATATTTATAAGCAGGGACACGATTAGTGAGGGCACCAAAAACCCTTATGGGTTGAGGATTGTCTGTAAGGCAGCGCCAAAATGCAGGTGTTTCAGCCTAGCTCAGTGCTTTCTGTGGTGGAGGGGCAGCCAGCGGAAAATACAGAGCGTTGCGCCGTGATTGGCTCAGTGTTCTGTCACTCATGGGGACACTATGTCACCGCCAAGTCTAACGGTAGAGCTCGAAGATTCAAGCCCCTTGGGTGCTGCCATAGAGTTACATTAGAAGTGCCCATCCAAGAAGTCTCAAGGTCATTGGCCACAGATAAAATAATGTCAAATCACATTATATCTACAGTAGCTGTGATTGGACTGATCATGTCAACATCATACTTTCAAAATCTTAGCTAGCAGTCATCGTCATGAATCAAGTCAACAATCTAATGGCAAATCCTTTGTAATCCTTGTCATATGAAGATAAATAATGAAGAGAAATTATAGATAAAATGTATCGGTGCTCATCAGCCATTGGACATAAACATTACACAACATCGCAAATTCAACAATGAGTGGTTTGGAAGGAATCAGTCGCTAACTGCAAGCATTGCAAAGCAATCACTAGCCTGCTATTCAGAGGAGTGGCTGTGTGATCCCAAATCTGGGATTAAGGGTCTCTTTTACAAGCTTAAAATGATAAACATTCAACATGCTGTCAATGAAGCATGATTTGTGCCACGCTCAAAACAACTGTTAACTCGGAACTGAGAAAACTTGACTTCAGTGAGTTTAAGACAACTTGGAAGTCAGGAAAAAACTAGCTCCGACTGGGAAAATACATTTGAACGTCATCCAACTCGGAATTGTAAATCCGGGCCTCTTTCTAGAGCTATGACCTGAAGATCAATGATGTCATCATGATCCAAACTTGTTTTTCTCAAAGTTCCCAGTTGTCTTGAAAGCACCAAAACTCCAGAGAATGCCAGACTTTGATGACAAAATTTGCCCACGAAGGACCGCCGCGTAACCTTCCTGTTTAAGTGAGCACAGCACAACAAGTTGAGTCCAAAAATGTCTTGTATGCTGCTGCATAAATTATGTAATATGCCAGGGAGATATGTATACTGTAAAAGGAATGAACCAATCAATGAAATCATGTCCAATATTCAATATAAAGTGTATAGGTGTGGTGGGATCTGATGGACATAGATTAACGTGGGCCTAAACCACATCGCAGTTATTTTTCTCAATTATATCTTGAGATAAGTTTTATGAGGTAAAAGAACATTCTAGCTCTTCTTCCAAACTATCTCTCTCTCCCTCTCTCTCTCTCTCTCTCTCTATCTCTCCCTCTCTCTCTCTCTCTCTCTCCCTCTATCTCTCTCTCTCCCTCTCTCCCTCTATCTCTCTCTCTCTCTCTCCCCCTCTCCCTCTCTCTATCTCTCCCTCTATCTCTCTCTCTCTCCCTCTCTCCCTCTCTTCTTTAATCCACTCTACCCTCTCCCTCTCTGTCCCTCCTTTCCTCATCTCTCTCTCTCATTTCCTCCACTCCCTCCCTTGTTTCATCTCCTCCCCTCCTCTCTCACTCCTTTTCTACTCCTTACCTCCACTCTCTCCCTACTTTCTCTCCATTCTCTCCATTCTCCCACAGGCCTATCGAGCCAGGCTGAATGGCATCACAGAGGGGCCATAAATCGTGCCCCTCCTCTAATTGCATCAGCAGTGAAGGCGAGCCGAGCCTCTGGGAATCTGTTTCAGCAACACGACGCAGTCCAGGATGAGTTATGCTTTCTCACAAAAACCATAGACAGAGGGGCAAACGAGGTGCGGGACGGGAGGGACACGAGAGAGTTGCAGGATGTATCTCATGGGCTTGTTATGGTATCACAACAAGAGCAGATACTGTAGATAGCTGTTGGTGTAAATGTCTATCTGAGTTGATCTAATATATTTTGGTCATTTGACTGTATTGGAATGCTGGGCCGTATTCATCAGGGCACACCATAGCAAAACATTTCATAACATTGTGCAACGGAAAATGACAACAACGACCGTTTCATATTGGACAAGTTCAGCAAGCACCTGCCCATTTTCTTCCATTTCGTGCCTAGTGAACACGACCCTGGTGTGACATAGAACGGAGGTGTAGTTTTAAGTTGGTCCTCTTTAGTATTCACGTCTTCTCCGCACTCAGACGGACAGTCCCTCTAATTATGTACTGTATGTCCCTTACAGTGAGCTGTGCTAGGGCAGATGCACACGATGTCTGTGGAAGAGCCAATCACAACCTAATTGAGAGAACGCACAACCAGCTTTCTGATGATCACACCTCTCTACCTGTCTCTGTATCAGTTCATCTGTCTGCCCTCTGTCCTCTGAAGCTCACCTCCCTGGCCTACTGAATAACTTCTATCAGAGTTGATGTAATCTAGACTCAGACTAGGATTTGCAGTGAACTGATATGGGATTTAGGGTTATAGTAGATTAAACACATGTGTGCATGCACGTGCACACACACACACACACACACACACACACACACACACACACACACACACACACACACACACACACACACACACAGGCAAACACACACACACACACACACACACACACACACACAGGCAAACACACATACATGAACACAAGCACACAGGTGCACAAACACACACACACACAGTCAAGTACATACACATAAACACATGCACGCACACACTTACATATAAACACACACACACGTACACACACCTGCCGGAGTGTCTGCAGCATCTCTGTGGCTTTGATCTGTTTGCCTTGCTTGGCCATCAGCATCATTTCCTGGATCATGCCTATCCGTCGCTGGTAGGGCGGAGGTGTCCCTCCACGACTCATCCGATCCCCTGACCTCAACATGAACGAGGTGAAGATGTCACCCCTCTCCTTGGTAGGGGTCCGATTCCACCCGTGTTGTGGGCTGGGCCCAGCTTCATGGCCCCCAGCACCTTTGGTCTGTTTGGTGCCCATGTTTGGATGTTAGAATCTGCTGTAAGTAATGACTTGCTCCACCAGGCAGTCATGCAAGCCTGACTTGCATACAAATATTTGTTTTTGCACTAAATATTAAAAATATGACTTCTGGTTTCGTTCCCCACCTGACTCGTTGGACAACACACCTGTCCCCTAGTGAATGGTACACTGTCCAGCTGTTACGAGTGCAATACCAGTAGGAGAAATAACCTCCAACACATGCATTCAGATTTGAATAAAAATGTCTGACTCACATAATAAGCTTGAGCGAATTGGCTGATACATGTGCCTACTACAAACACAAACAGACCACACCTAACCCCATAGGGCCTACACTCTTCAACCCGGGACACAACCCAAAACTTTTGTTATACAATTCACTGAACATAGCCTATAAATAATTAAATATTTTCCACTGAATTTTGTTAGGAAAAAAATGTCAGATCTAAGTGAAGTATAATCAGCTCTCTCTGCTCAGTGTCCTTTAAGCAAACGACGTAGCAAACGTTGTACAAAGGACTCGCGAATAGCCGTCTTCTAGACAACGAAATATTTTTTTACGAATTCACTGTTATAACAATCGGCTGGTAAAATCCCCTCAAGTCGGGAAGAGCTCGGAGAATGATTCCCGCAGCATGGCCGCAAATACGGGGAGCAGCAGTCCCGCAGATCCCCTTCAAACTCCGGTCGGATGCACCCGCTCACAGCGCTATCCTGGAGAAGACTTCCTTTCTGATCTTCAAATAATAAACCGCTATCCTCTGAAGGGCCGCTACTAAGTTTATGTGACTGTCAGTGTTACGAGTGTCTCCTGTCCTCTGGTCCACATTGGATTCCTCTTCCCCTTCCCTTTCAATCAATATTTCCACGCATTCTGCGTCTGTGCAGAAAATGATGAGGAAGCTAAACAAATGTGGTGGTGGCGATGGAGACAAGGCATGGTAATGTTTAAATTTGTATCTGCTCCGTTTGTTTGTTCATCTCTGCCTATCCAAATCATTCACATGTGATGTCAACATTTTCCTTTGCAATATATTGTATTCGTTGTTCCTGTATTCTATGATTCGCTCTTCGAGGCATGTCCTGTTAGAACGGCCCCAGCAGTAGCCCAGGGTCCGGGACCTGGTTCAAGGTGTCTCCTGGGACTGAATGATAGGCTGCGCACTGACCGGGGCAGGCGCGGTGTGTACAGCGCGTGTGAGCGCTTCTCTCCTCAAGTCCTCGCACTGAGAATGGATGGGTTGGCCAGGCTACTCCCCACTACAAAGACGTCGTGCCAAGAGGGTTTTGCAACAACTATAGCTAGACCAACATCCATGATATCTCTGCCTTTTCTTCTGAACGGTGTCTGGGGATGTGGTAGGCTAATTTAGAGGTAGTCTACTACCTACCACTTATAATAACACTCCAATAACACACTTAGTACTATGACATGCAAATACTTAGATAACACTATGGCCTTGGATTGTACATTAAGCACATTGCAAAGACAACTTCAACAGCAACTAATTGCAGTATTTCAAATGACATCATACATTTGCAGCATTGGTCTGTTTACATGAAGTGTAAATCATTGTTTTGCATTATACTGACCTCTGGTGTTGGCGGCGTGGAATTACATACTTTATATTTTTATTTTAGGGCCGTAGTTCTGTTTCATAGCATTATAGTGTGTTTTATAGTATAGTATTTTTTCTCTAAATATCTAAGTAGCCTATTTCACTGATTTAAAATGAATAGAAATCCCTGCAGCCAATAGGCTACTCACTGTCATCAGTTAGATTTTAAATGGGAGTAAAAATTATATTCAACATACCATTAAATAACATTTTAATTTCATGTTCAATAATAAAAGGGACCACATCAATCATATGATTTCAAGAAGCATAAGAACCAAATCACAGGTCAGAGATACAACAGGAAAGATGGGGGCATGTTTGTAGGGGTTTGGTCTAGCAGTGTGCAGCTCTCAGTGATCATGATAACTGTTCAGCATAATCTAATACTATTTATCATCTGTATACTCTAACCTTCCCTTGGAAGGAACCACACTTATAGCAACGGTATGTGCTATATGTCAGCTGAGCTAGTTGTCCTACTCAAATGCATTAGAACTATTAAATGAAGTTTCATAGTGTCGTCCCATAATGGCTTCAAATTCTCCAATCTGAGTGATTGCCAATGCAGTTACTATGGAACTGGATTTCTTTCAGATATGAGGTTTCTAGATTAACAGCAAGAGGGGAAAACGTATGACCTTGTGCTGTCCTAATATGCTGAGTGAACACAGCTCCATTTCTCAGCTGTAGTGTCAGCAAAAAGCCCCTAATCACATTGAGTTTGTAATTCCCTCCCTCCCAAAATGCCTCACTCTCCTGCAAGGATAGGGTAGAACTCTGTCCTCAGGACTCCAAGGGGTGCACCTTTTGGTTTTTGCCCTAACACTACATACAGTGGGGAGAACAAGTATTTGATACACTGCCGATTTTGCAGGTTTTCCTACTTACAAAGCATGTAGAGGTCTATAATTTTTATCATAGGTACACTTCAACTGTGAGAGACGGAATCTAAATTTTTTTTAAAAAAAATTCAGAAAATCACATTGTATGATTTTTAAATAATTAATTTGCATTTTATTGCATGACATAAGTATTTGATCACCTACCAACCAGGAAGAATTCCGGCTCTCACAGACCTGTTAGTTTTTCTTTAAGAAGCCATCCTGTTCTCCACTCATTACCTGTATTAACTGCACCTGTTTGAACTCGTTACCTGTATAAAAGACACCTGTCCACACACTCAATCAAACAGACTCCAACCTCTCCACAATGGCCAAGACCAGAGAGCTGTGTAAGGACATCAGGGATAAAATTGTAGACCTGCACAAGGCTGGGATGGGCTACAGGACAATAGGCAAGCAGCTTGGTGAGAAGGCAACAACTGTTGGCGCAATTATTAGAAAATGGAAGAAGTTCAAGATGACGGTCAATCTCCCTCGGTCTGGGGCACCATGCAAGATCTCACCTCGTGGGGCATCAATGATCATGAGGAAGGTGAGGGATCAGCCCAGAACTACACGGCAAGACCTGGTCAATGACCTGAAGAGAGCTGGGACCACAGTCTCAAAGAAAACCATTAGTAACACACTACGCCGTCATGGATTAAAATCCTGCAGCGCACGCAAGGTCCCCCTGCTCAAGCCAGCGCATGTCCAGGCCCGTCTGAAGTTTGCCAATGACCATCTGGATGATCCAGAGGAGGAATGGGAGAAGGTCATGTGGTCTGATGAGACAAAAATAGAGCTTTTTGGTCTAATCTCCACTCGCCGTGTTTGGAGGAAGAAGAAGGATGAGTACAACCCCAAGAACACCATCCCAACCGTGAAGCATGGAGGTGGAAACATCATTCTTTGGGGATGCTTTTCTGCAAAGGGGACAGGACGACTGCACCGTATTGAGGGGAGGATGGATGGGGCCATGTATCGCGAGATCTTGGCCAACAACCTCCTTCCCTCAGTAAGAGCATTGAAGATGGGTCGTGGCTGGGTCTTCCAGCATGACAACGACCCGAAACACACAGCCAGGGCAACTAAGGAGTGGCTCCGTAAGAAGCATCTCAAGGTCCTGGAGTGGCCTAGCCAGTCTCCAGACCTGAACCCAATAGAAAATCTTTGGAGGGAGCTGAAAGTCCGTATTGCCCAGCGACAGCCCCGAAACCTGAAGGATCTGGATGGAGGAGTGGGCCAAAATCCCTGCTGCAGTGTGTGCAAACCTGGTCAAGAACTACAGGAAACGTATGATCTCTGTAATTGCAAACAAAGGTTTCTGTACCAAATATTAAGTTCTGCTTTTCTGATGTATCAAATACTTATGTCATGCAATAAAATGCAAATTAATTACTTAAAAATCATACGTGATTTTCTGGATTTTTGTTTTAGATTCCGTCACTCACAGTTGAAGTTGAAATTACAGACTTCTACATGCTTTGTAAGTGGGAAAACCTGCAAAATCGGCAGTGTATCAAATACTTGTTCTCCCCACTGTAGCTGATTCAAATTCTCAAAGTTTGATGTTTAGTTGATTATTTTAATCAGCTATGTAGTGCTAGAGCAGAAACAAAATAAACACGGACCCCTTGCGGTCCCAAGGACCAAGTTTGAGAAACCCTGGGGTAGACGAAGACTGTCCATTTGCAGATTGTTGGAGTGAATATCTCACCATTTCTTTAAAATGGATACTTCTTTACAACTTTATTTCACAGAACATCATTCAACCATTACAGACAGTAATTTCAAATCACCTATCAAAAAGTTAGTTTCCTTCCTTAAGGGATGGATACTACAGACTCGAGCAGCACGCAGCCCATCCTCCTCCATAGGCCCAGAGGGGACTGAGGCCTGTTTAATCAATCCCCAGACACCTCCCTCACCAACACACAAACCATCGTCCAATTCAGTAGGGCACAATTATATGAAATGTTCACATATACAGTTTGGACACACCTACTAATTACAGGGTTCTTCTTTATTTGTACTATTTTCTACATTGTTGAATAATAGTGAAGACATCAAAACTATGAAATAACATGGAATCCTGCAGCAACCAAAAAAAGTGTTAAAATCAAAATATATTTCAGATTCTTCATAGCCACCCTTTGCCTTGCTGACAGATTTGCACACTAATGGCATTCTCTCAACCAGCTGCATGAGGAATGCTTTTCCAACAGTCTTGAAGGAGTTCCCACATATGCTGAGCACTTTTTGGCAGCTTTTCCTTCACTCTTCCCTCCAACTCTTCTCAAACCATCTCAATTGGGTTGAGGTCAGGTGTTTGTGGAGGCCTGGTCATCTGATGCAGGTCACTCTCTTTCTTGGCCAAATAGCCCTTACACAGCCTGAAGGTGTGTTTTCAGTCATTGTCCTGTTGAAAAACAAATTATATTTCCACAAACTTTTCCTCTGCAGCAGAGGTAACTCTGGGTCTTCCTTTCCTGTGGCGGTCCTCATGAGAGCCAATTTTATCATAGCACTTGATGGTTTTTGCGACTGCACTCTAAGAAACTTGACTGACCTTAAAGTAACGATGGACTGTTCTTGCCCTAATATGGACTTGGTATTTTACCAAATAGGGTAAAATCTTCTGTATACCACCCCTACCTTAAAATTTAACAAGGCACAGCTGTTAATTGAAATGCATTCCAAGTGACTACCTCATGAAGCTGGTTGAGAGAATACCAAGAGTGTGCAAGGCAAAGGGTGGCTACTTTGAAGAATCTCACATATCAAATATATTTTGATTTGTTACATGATTCCATATGTGTTATTTCATAGTTTTGATGTCTTCACTATAATTCTACAATGTAGAAAATAGTAAAAATAAAGAAAAACCCTTGAATGAGCAGGTGTGTCCAAACTGTTGACTGGTACTGTGCATTTGGAAAGTATTAAGACCCCTTCACATTTTGTTACATTACAGCCTTATTCTAAAATGGATTAAACTTTTGACTGCTACTGTAAAGACATTGTTTGGAACAGACATTATTCTCTGTGTGTAGAATGAGAAACCATGTCTACTCTATGCATTACATTTCTATCAGAAACAGAAAATTGCACCCTCCTAAGCCCGGCACTCACATCAGACAAACCTATAGTTGGTAACATCAATGTGGGTCACGATGACACCCTTAACGCACTGATTCCTCCTGTACTCACTTTCGTATTACATTCAAGGGCTACGTCCCAAATGGCACCCTATTCCCTATATAGTGCACTACTTTATAGGAAATAGGGTACAATTTGAGACATGACCAAGGTTCTCTTTTCCTTTTATACATGTTTCACCACAAGCCCCATCACGGAGACAAGCCAAACAACACTCAGAGGAATTTGCATAACACTATACATCAGAGAGCAACATGAGATCTAGACTTGGACTGACTGAGGTCTCTGTTAAAGAGTTGGGCTACTATCGGACAAGCTCTATTCACTTTAGTAAAGTCCTTTCAATGGTTTCCCACCAGGTCCACTAATTTGAACTATTAAAAAAACCACCAATAAAATACACCAAGGGAGCCTGGCTTCAGACGTCTACCTCTGCATCAAGCAGCTATGGCTGAGAGAAACAATTGCCATCATTTATATTCCCACTCATAATTAATAATAATAATAATAATAATAATAATAAAAGCTAATACCATCAGTGCTCACCGAGCTATTCGGCCTATGCAGAACGATCACAATCAAAGACCTCGGTGACCAATCGCTTGTCCTTCTCCTTTCCACTAAAAAGCTAACGTTTTCATTAGCTACAACACAGTGTTGGGGAGGACATTTTGTCCCTTTTCATTGAACATCTCATTTCAATGTGCTCGATTAAAATACGTTTCTTAAAATCTCAACGAGCAAAAGTAGCAGAGGAAGGGTTTGATCCGTTCCTAAGGATGGCTTGGCTGTTAAGACTGCGCTGAGGGACGTGGCTCTGCTGCTGCTGCTTTGCCTCAGAAGGTGTAGCCAGCAGGGGGCGCCTTGTCGTCCTTGTTGCTCTCCAGGGAAAACGGGGGGATGCGCACGTCAAAGTGGGAACCGTCCGTCCTCTCGATGCGGAACGTCCCCCTGCACAGAGAGCACCATTAGAATCTTGACCATCACACATCTGTACTAAACGTGAGAAAGGTTGATGTTACTCTTGCGTTGACTCCTGTGTTTTAGAATGTTTGTTTACTTGCCTGTAAATCTGTGCTAGATTCACTCAAACAGCAATCAATTCCAATAGCACGGTATATATTTGATGTTTTCCCAGCTTATGTTTACCGCAAGGACCAGGTTCAAATAGTAAAACCAATTTAATATGTTTATTTTATTAATTGTTGTTCTTTATTTAACCAGGTAAGCCAGTTGAGAACTAGTTGTCATTTACAACTGGTGTGTGTGTGTGTGTGTTTGTGTGTGTGTCATTTACACCTGGCCAGAATAAAGCAAAGCAGTGCGACAATAAAAAAAACAGAGTTACACATGGGATAAACAAACGTACAGCCAATGACACTAGAAAATCTATATACAATGTGTGCAAATGTAGTTAGATTCGGGAGGTAGGACAATAAATAGGCCGTAGTGGTGAAATAGTTACATTTTAGCATTAACACTGCAATGATAAATGTGCAGATGATGTGCAAATATGCCTTTGGTGCCGGCAGAGATACTGGGTGCGAATGAGCAAAAATAACAGTGTGGGGATGAGGTAGTAGGGTGGGCTATTTAAAGATGGGCTGTGTACAGGTGCAGTGATCGGTAAGCTGCTCTGACAGCTGATGCTTAAAGTTAGTGAGGGAGATAGGAACCTCCAGCTTCAAGGATTTTTGCAATTCGTTCCAGTCATTGGCAGCAGAGGAATTACAAACTCAAGACCGGAACATCTATAAACCTGCATTTCAGGTACTGCTGTGTCCGCTGCTTCTACAGCCTACCATAACACGTTAACCACAGCAATACTCTTAACTCATGTTAATAACGCAGGTCCATTGTCATGTTACTGTGTGTAGAAGCCAAGGGTAAGCTGGGAAGTACTTACCACATGTGTCCACTGGGTGCTTGAAGGGAAACATGGCTGCTGTACTGGAAGGCTGGCTGCTCTTTGGACAACACTGGCTCCTGGAGAGAAAAACCAATGGTTATGGCCTCTACTCAGTCGTGGAGGTAACATACTGTATGAGTGGCTCTGTCAAATACATGCTTCCAATGGGCTTAGAGAGGAATTGAGGAAGTAAGTATTTTTGGCAGCTAGTAACGTTTTCAGACACAGCCATTGAGTTTGTAATTCCATTGTGTGGTGGTGGTGGTGGTTGTACTACTGACCCGGCCTACGACCCCCCGGCCTCGGACCGTCTCCAGGGTGCCTGACAGGCTGAAGATCCTCCAGTGTCTCTCCCTCAGTTGCACCACCTCACTGCCCATGTTCTCCAGGCGGATACAGTACCGCCACTGACACACACACACAAGCAGCATTTGGTTCTTACAGTCTAGATTTGTATCCTTGACTGGATATACGAGGCCTACATCATACATTGTATCCTTGACTGGATATACGAGGCCTACATCATACATTGTATCCTTGACTGGATATACGAGGCCTACATCATACATTGTATCCTTGACTGGATATACGAGGCCTACATCATACATTGTATCCTTGACTGGATATACGAGGCCTACATCATACATTGTATCCTTGACTGGATATACGAGGCCTACATCATACATTGTATCCTTGACTGGATATACGAGGCCTACATCATACATTGTATCCTTGACTGGATATACGAGGCCTACATCATACATTGTATCCTTGACTGGATATACGAGGCCTACATCATACATTGTATCCTTGACTGGATATACGAGGCCTACATCATACATTGTATCCTTGACTGGATATACGAGGCCTACATCATATATTGGTAAAAGTTCAAATGATGTCCTTTTTCAGGGAATTGTAAATGCTACTTACCCAGTACACATGAGAATTTTGAGCATCCTGAGGAAGAAAATAGTGCATTTATTCTTTGTGTGCAGGCAGATTCAAGATCATCTTAAGAACCACAGAGTGGGAGGACTCAGGGGTGACTTATGGAAAGAGCTCATAGTACCCAGTATAATATTTATTTAATAGGAACTGACAATTAAAATACTGAGGATTTCTCTCTGTCTTAAAAACCTGCCCTCCCCTTCATCTGCACTGATTGGAAAAGCGGTGAAAACAATATGCTCATTATGCTGCTTTTCACCTGGTCAGTACAATAAGGAAGCGGCGAGGGGAGGAGAGATTTTTGAGAAAGAGCCTCACAGTCCCAACAGCGACATCATCTTTACCCTCATGCCCATGTAGAAGGGGATGACGGTGACCCTGATGTTCTCCGTCGTCTCTCTGTGCACGTCAGACAGCTCCAGCCAGGGATGGTTCTTCTCCTGCCATGCCTTCAGAGTGTCCCTCGCACTGAACGGGGGAGCTGGGGTAGCTGGACACACAGGACACTCAGGTCACACAGTCGTAAAACACACATACACACATTACACACTTGTAAATGCTCACAAAATTACTGGATATATTGTATACTTTACAGTATCTGTGACTGAGTACTTTATAGCTCTACTGAATGTTTTAAGTTGGAAGAAGAAGTTGGAATTCGTGAATGTTCTAAAAAATAACAAAACATTAAGAACACCTGCTCTTTCCATGACAGACTGATCAGGTGAAAGCTATGATCCCTTATTGATGTCACCTGTTAAATCCACTTCAGTCAGTGTAGATGAAGGGGAGGAGACGGGTTAAATAAGGATTTTTAAGTCTTGAGACAAAAGAGACATGGATTGTGTATTAGTGATGTGTCATGCGCAAAAGATGCGGCTCTGAGAGCCGATGCTTTGTAGTGAATCAGAAGAGCCGACTCGCATCGAGTGAGAGCCGGCTCCCAGTTTTTTTCCTTTCACTGCGTGCTTACAGGCAGAACTTTGTTTTGATTGGTCAGCAATCGCATCGCGGCCAATCAGATGTGAGGATATGGGATCATACCATTATGTAAAAACAGAGAGGGGGGTGAAGTGAAGCGGCACTCCACTGCAAGTTAATGAGTCGTAACAACGTTAATAACGACACTGTCTGTCAGATAGCGGTGAGGAGAGTGTGTGAGTCGTAACTATGAGTGACACCCGAAAGAGAAGCAGCATCTGGCTCCAGTTTAAAGACAATGGAAATAACAAAGCAGAGTGCGTTCACTGCAAGATGAAAATTACTTTAAGAGCAGGTTCCACCACAAACCTGCATAGACATATGAGAACTGTCCATCCTACAGTGCAGTTAGAGGAGAGAGGGCAAGCTAGCACCCCATCTACAGATCCTGGTGTGTCTCATCCCCAAAAAACAGCAACTGCAGCAGCATCTACTGGCTTCCCCACACATGCAGGTATAACCTCTCCTACTGCAGCTCAAAGCAAAATAAGCCAGTTTATACCCAAAGTGATGACCCCATCCAAACAGCACAGCATTGATGTAGAGCTAGCTAAAATGATAGCTACTGATTTCCAACCCTTTTCAATTGTGGAGGACAGAGGTTTTAAAAGTTTTGTCAAAACTTTAAATCCCACATACACTCTTCCCAGTAGAAAAACATTGTCCCAAACAACAATACCTAAACTATATGACACAGAACGGGCATTATGGCAAGTAAGGGTGAATCAAGCTCCATCAGTCTGCCTGACAACTGACTGCTGGACCTCCAGAACAACCTGCTCTTTCATGGCTGTCACTTGCCATTTCATTGAAAATTACAAGATGACATCTTGCCTTTTGGACTGCTTTGAGTTCACAGAGAGACACACTGCAGAAAACCTAGCAGATGAGCTAGTAAGAGTGGCAAAAGAGTGGCAAGTAGAGGACAAAGTAGTGTGCTGTGTGAGTGACAATGCAGCAAACATCACCAAAGCCATAAAAATTCTTAAGTGGACCCATCACCCATGTCTGGCACATACACTAAACCTCATGATTAGAGATGCCCTAAAGGTGGTCAAACCAACCGTGGATAAGGTGAAGGCTGTTGTGGAGTTTTTCCACAAAAGCACAGTTGCAACACAGAGGCTAAAGTCCACACAGTGCCAGATGGGGATGCCTGAACTGAGGCCCAAACAAGAGTGTGCCACCAGGTGGAACTCAACATTTTATATGTTGAAACGAATTCTTGAAACAAAAGATGCCATCATCTCCACCCTGGCCCTCATCAACGCACCAGTTGATGCTCTATGTCAAGAGGAATGGGAGCTGGTGAAAGAGGTCTGCACCGTCCTGCAACCATTTGAGGAGGTGACTGTGGAAATAAGTGCAGACAGGTACCTTGGACCATTTTTTTTCACTACTACCATTCAGTCACTATTATACATTGCAGAAACAATACAGTATAATGTGCCACATATAATATGCCACATACTTTAAAAAAAGCTTCATTTTAAAAGTTGCTGTTTCTCTCCCTCAGCTATGTTTCTGCCTCAAAAATGCTCCTGCTATGCAAAGGTTTGCAGCGTGTGACAGCCCAACAGACTGTAACCATGCAGAAAGGGAAAGAATTGGTTGCAGCTCTTTGTTCAGCCATGGACCGGAAATTTCTGCGTATGGAGTACAACACTGTCCACTCAGAAACCACATTATTGGATCCTAGGTTTAAAAAACTTGCATTCAATGACAACAAAGCTGTTGATGAGGCACTTCAGAGAATTAGTGCAGCAGCAAGATGCACCCCTAGCAGCCAGCCAGCTCCGCCATTAGAAGGCCAAGTGTATGAGGAACCACAAACCTCTGTTGTTTGGAGGCTTTTTGATGAAAGAGCTACAGGAGATGCTACAAGAAGAAATCCTACAGCTGATGCTATACTGGAGGTGAGGTCTTATCTTGAGGAGCCCATCATCCAACGAGCAGAAGACCCACTGAGCTGGTGGCAGGCCAAGGCCTCAGTCTTTCCACGCCTGGCGAAGGTGATGGAAGGGAGACTGTGTATTGTGGCAACATCGGTTCCTTCAGAGAGAATCTTCTCAAAAACAGGGCAGATAATCTCAGAAAGAAGAAATAGGATCAGTCCATCAAAGCTGAGGCATCTGATTTTTTTGAATGCCAATCTTCACTGAGGACATTAATACTGTTTGCTTGAGTTTGGTTCTAGTTCTGTTCTAGTTCAATTCTGTTTATTTGCTGTTTTTTTGTTGTTAATTTGTGCAAAAAAATGTTTGATTAAAATGATTAAAAACAAAAGAATGCTTTTGTAACAAAATAAATGCATAAAAACACTGCACATGAAAGGGTTTTCAACACACAAACCATTTTTTTTTTTAAAGTTAGGGTAAAATAAAGGCCTACAAAAAAATCCTAAATTAAGAGCCGTTCAGGAGTCGAAAGAGCCGGCTCTTCTTTGGGAGCTGAGCCAAAAGAGCCGGCTCTCGGAAAAGAGCCGAACTTCCCATCACTATTGTGTATGTGTGCCAAAAGAGGATGCAACTCAATATTAGGAAGGTGTTCCTAATGCTTTGTACACTCAGTGTATACAATGCTGTACAATGAAATGATACGTGGAAACTGGACCGCAGCGAGTGTCTGGCGCTTACTTTTGTCAGGGTTGAACGTAAGGAAGCGCTCAAACAGCTCGTGCTGGATGGGGACCTGCTCTGTGGAGTTGTAAGGCAGGACGTCTTCATGACTTACATAGTCCAGACCTGAAACACACACAATGACAGACAGGAAGAACGTCAGTCAGGAAGCTGGCAGGGACAGAAAAAGTAGTACAAGGAAGTAACTGGGGTAGTTATACAAAATCACATGGCAGCCAAGATTATTCATACACACTGACAGGGCTATTTACTGATAAGAGGTGGGGGAATTAAAAAATATATATATATATTTTAAAAACTCTGCTAGCCAATTGTCCTGTTTGAAAATAAATCCAAGCATATAGCCATTTACTACATAGGGAGCAGCGGATCATGTGCTGTTTACCTGGGATGGCGTAGAGGGCTCTGCTGTCGTCATGGTTCGCCAGGAACGTCACGGCTTCTGTCTGAGACCTCTGAGACTGTCAACACAACAGGAGAAACAACTAGAAGACTGGCACGTCATCATTTAGCTCTAGTCAGTAAGAACAGTGGCATTGTATTGGTAGTGTTTAGAGGTAACATACTATGTGAGGGCAGTCCCGTGTGTCGATGAGGACCTGGTAGTAGGTATGAGTTTTCCCCTTCACCTCCTTTGACCCATGTGAACCAGGAGGCTCTGGCTTGCTGAAGGACGAAACTTGGGTGTTAAATCAGACAAAATCACCCATTTAAATCAACATAAAAAATTTTTGGGGGAAACTCCTGGCCCTAACAGTGGTAGATGTGATACGCACCTGTCAGACATGGGAGGAACTACATCTCGGTCATAGATACGGGCGTGCCAGGGGAACAACACGATCCCTCTGTAGCCAAACACACTATGAAGGAAAAGCTGAGAACACAGAGAAACAGACTTGAGGTTGAAAATACCTTTGTGACAAGGGCAACTACAGTATACATACGCCGGAAGGCATAGGCCTAGGGTTATTGTACAGGACCACCACTCATCTAGGGCCTGTTTCCCGGACACAGATTATGTTTAGGCCTATGACAGTGAGGCAAAAGCTGATGATGATGATAAGGAGGGAATGATAGGACCAATAGTTCTGGTCTGGGTGGGTCCACTGCACGGCACTGTCTCTCTTACCTGGCCTGTTTCATATTTGCCATGTTGCTTCAGCGCCTCAAACACTCCCACCGTCTCCAGAACCTTCCCCTCTGGCCTGTTCCTGCCAAACACAGGCCACACTATGACAAACTGGAACAAACTGGGGTGATATGGATGGAGGATTTAGTATTGCATGGCTCCTCTAGATATGCAGATTATTGTCAGATGATATGGAGGTAGAAGAGATCTGTCCAAAGGCTTATGTTCATCAGCTGTGTTCAATCAGCTGTGTTGGCGATTACTGGCAGAGGTTGTCCCTTGGATTATATTAGCGTCGCTGACAGGAAAGCACGACCAGGCTGGTGAAAAGCCATAACAAATACATTACTGTCAGATCGTTAAAATGCCTCATTTTATAACAAAAATAAGTTCTCATTCAGAGAGAAACAGAACAGGACAGCAATATCTTACATAAGGGTTACATACACTAAAGACAGAATTACAAGCTGGTACTGGATCGGTCTTACAATTGCTAACCTCCTGGGCTCCATGTCAACCCAAACCCTCTACATTTCCTCCCTTGACCTCAATGTCAACCCAAACCCTCTACATTTATTCCCTTGGCACGAGGGAGGCATAGGAATAGGACCCATTTACTCTGTGCCCGGGTACAAAATTCTAACTTTTCCCTCGGGTCCTGGTCAGGTTCTGTTTGATTGTCATTGGGTCTCGGGTCTATCGAACTACAGCTGAGAGACCCGAGTGGACCTGACTACAGCTCTGTATAGCCTATAGCATTTGTATTGTATACTAATAAAGTGCATTTGACTTATAGAAGGCCAACATAAAAACCTATTTACAATCGGGTCTGGTCTAGGACCATTAGGGTATGGGTCGGTTCCAATCGGGTCGGGGGCCAACTTTTTGGACCCAAGAAGACCTACTACACTCCCACTTTGATCAGGCTTGCAGCTAGGGCTGAACCATTTAGTAGACTGATCCATTGTTGAGGCCGTGGGGATGGCACAGTCCATCAATCCAAGACGTGCTAGTGAAATTGTATATTGTTATATTACGTAAGAACAATGGAGCAAACGCTTTCTACCGCATTGGATAGCGGTCGCTGTCCGTGGGTCTGAATTGGCGCCTATTCCTAGAACATGTTGCTATGTGCATAAAAGTTCACCAGCATATTGGTGTTGAGAACAATGCGGTGGAGGCAGCAGTGGAGTTAGGAGACGAGAAAACATCCCTTGACTTAATTGTCTAAGAAAAGTGAGGAGGAAACTTCAACTTAATTAGGTCTATAACCAATAGTCTAACGTTAAATGTGCCTGACTTTGTAAATCATCCATACATCTATAGAAATGAGACACATCCTACTTCTGTTGTCTGTGTGAGTGTTTGAGAACCTACTGATTCCGTAAATACCAAGCCTCACACCACCACAATTCTGAAAAAAACAATTTCACAAATTCTGCAGTTTTTTGCTTTGCTTTTCAGGGAATGTTATTCCTAAACAAATGAGGGATTTCAGTAACGGAACTTTTCAGTCAGAAATGGCTGTAATTATGTTGCAGCTTCAGCAACACGGACAGCGCGATAAACACTGTTGATGTTGTGGTGGTCTCTGATGCAGGGAGGAGAGAGAGACAACGGGTTCTCGTCACACAGTCACCCGCTCAAATCAATTGCAGTTGGACTCCCTCTAGTCATGTGTGTCTAAATTATTTCATCAAACTGTGAGCTTAAAGCACCAGATAAGATAATGATAAGCTCAGTGCATATAATTGATTTGATTAAAACACATTGGATGTGTCTATATATGAAAAAATATACTTTAAAAAAATGTTTGACCAATATATTGGTGGAAAGAACAGACGACTGTCGGTCGACTAAGATGTATTTGGGGTCGGTGACAGCCCTACTTGCAGCACATAGTAATATTCCACAAGCTTTCTGTTATTTTCTTTGGAAACTAGCCATGTCTTGCCTGGATATTGGAAACAAAAACACTGGTTTCAAGTTTTATTAGTCGTATGTACGGTATACGCATAAGTATAATACAGGAAAACACAATTTATAGTCCAATATTTACGCTTGTATTGGGGGTGGGGGGGCAAGTGTATAAATTGAGCAGTATAATAACAGAGTCTGGTAGCAGCAGTCGTGATGTGAGTGTAGCATGACTGTACAGTATATGTATGTATGTATGTATGTATGTATGTATGTATGTATGTATGTATGTATGTATGTATGTATGTATGTATGTATGTATATATATATATATATATGTGTGTGTGTGTGTGTCTGTGTGGGTGGGTGGGTGGGTGGGTGCATGAGTGAGTGAATGTGTGCTAAGGTGCAGAGAATCTGAGCAGGTGGTCAGTCCAGTTCAAGTGTTCAGCAGTCTGATGGCTTGTAGATAGAAACTGTCTCTGAGTCTAGTTAGAAATACTGAAAATTTGCACAACTCTGTTTGCAAGTTAAGGATAGATAAGACAGAATAGATAAGACAGGATAGATAGATGTTCACTGCTTGTAAACTTGGCACGTAGCTACAGTGGCAACATAAAGTATGTGAACCCTTTGGAATTACCTGGATTTCTGCATAAATAAGTCATAGATGAAGATCAAATCAAAAGACACAAACACAGTGTGCTTAAACTAATAACACAAATTATTGTATTTTTCTTGTCTATATAGAATACATCATTTAAACATTCAGTGTAGGTTGGAAAAAGTATGTGAACCCTTAGACTAACGACTTCTCCAAAATCTAATTGGAGTCAAGAGTCAGCTAACCTGGCGTCCAATCAATGAGACGAGATTGGAGATGTTGGTTAGAGCTGCCCTGCCCTATACAAAAACTCACAAAATTTGAGTTTGCTGTTCACAAGAAGCATTTCCTGATGTGAACCACGCCTCAAACAAAATACATCTCAGAAGAAACCTAAGATTAAGAATTGTTGACTTGCATAAAGCTGGAAAGGGTTACCAAAGTATCTCTAAAAGCCTTGATGTTCACCAGTCAACGGTAAGACAAATTGTCTATAAATGGAGAAAGTTCAGCACTGTTGCTACTCTCCCTAGTAGTGGCCGTCCTGCAAAGATGACTGCAAGAGCACAGCGCAGAATGATCAATGAGGTTAAGAACCCTAGAGTGTCAGCTAAAGACTTACAGAAATCTCTGGAACATGCTAACATCTCTGTTGACCAGTCTACGATACGTAAAATACTAAACAAGAATAGTGTTCATGGGAGGACACCACAGAAGAACCCACTGCTGTCCAAAACAACATTGCTGAAGTTTGCAAAAGAGCACCTGGATGTTCCACAGCGCTACTGGCTAAATATTCTGTGGACAGATTAAACTAAAGTCGAGTTGTTTGGAAGGAACACACAACACTATGTGTGGAGAAAAAAAAAGGCACAGCACACCAACATCAAAACCTCATCCGAACTCTAAAGTATGGTGGAGGGAGCGTCATGGTTTGGGGCTGCTTTGCTGCATCAGGGCCTGGACAGCTTGCTATCATCGACTGAGAAATTAATTACTAAGTTTATTAATACATTTTGCAGGAGAATGTAAGGCTATCTGTCCACCAATTGAAGCTCAACAGAAGTTGGGTGATGCAACAGGATAACGACCCAAAACACAGAAGTAA
Source organism: Thymallus thymallus (assembly GCA_023634145.1). NCBI lineage: Eukaryota > Metazoa > Chordata > Actinopteri > Salmoniformes > Salmonidae > Thymallus > Thymallus thymallus. The sequence continues at coordinate 2,669,565 of CM042379.1, forward strand.
ATCAACAACAGAAGAAAATACGGCTTCTGGAGTATCAATCAACCCGATTGAGATGCTGTGGCATGACCTCAAGAGAGCGGTTCACACCAGACAACCCAAGAATATTGCTGAACTGAAACAGTTTCGTAAATTCCTTCTGACCGTTGTGCAGGTCTGAACCGCAACTACAGAGAAGTTATTGCTGCCAAAGGAGGGTCAACCAGTTATTAAATCAGAGTGCACATACTTTTCCCACCCTGCACTGTGAACGTAAACACGGTGTGTTCAATAGACATGAAAACGTTTAATTGTCTGTGTTATTAGTTTGAGACTGTTTGTCTATTGTTGAGATCAAATTGTATGACCAATTTATGCACAAATCCAGGTCATTCCAAAGGGTTCACATACTTTTTTTTGTCATGCCACTGTATCTGTAGCTGTCAATCTAAAGTAGTGGCGTCATGGCAGCAGCAGTGGACAAACTGGCTAGTTAGCTAGCTAGCTAGGACACATTAGCTTAGAAGTTAGCCCTTACCGTGACGACATGAACCTCGTCTGCTGAATGCTGGGCAATCCACATCCTAAACACGGTAACCGGGGTCTATTCACCTCAAGTCCACTACTCCCTTCTATAACACTAACAATTCTATGTGTGTGTTTCTTGTTGTATCTACTGACAGTAGTCAAAAAGCATCGTCGTATTGCACAAGCAGCCATCTTTCCTACTTCTGCACATGCGCGCAGACTCTGACGTGTCCAAAAGCGTGCCAATTTTAAAACTTCATTTAAAGGTCCAATGCAGACGTTTTTCTCTCAATATCAAATCATTTCTGGATAACAATAAAGTACCTTACTGTGATTGTTTTCAATTAAAATCGTAAAAAAATAAGCAAACATATTCCTAGCTAGGAGAAATTTCTCAAGCAAGAATGTGGTAAATTCAATTGATTGGACATGATTTGGAAAGGCACACGCCTGTCTATATAAGGTCCCATAGTTGACAGTGCATGTCAGAACAAAAAACCAAGCCAAGCCTTTTCTGTAAAAGGCACGACAGCCCTCTTGGAGTTTGCCAAAAGGTACCTAAAGGACTCTCAGACCATGAGAAACAATATTCTCTGGTCTGATGAAACCAAGTTTGAACTCTTTGGCCTGAATGTCAATCGTCACGTCTGGAGGAAACCTAGCACCATCCCTAAGGTGAAGCATGGTGGTGGCAGCATCATGCTATGGGGATGTTTTTCAGTGGCAGGGACTGGGAGACTAGTCAGGATCAAGAAAAATTTCAGACTGGGACGAAGGTTCAGCTTCCAACAGGACAACGGCCCTAAGCACACAGCCAAGACCACGCAGGAGTGGCTTTGGGACAAGTCTCTGAATGTCCTTGACTGGCCCAGCCAGAGCCCGGACATGAACCTGATCGAGCTTGAGAGGATCTTCAGAGAATGGGAGAACCAGGTGTGCCAAGCTTGTAGCATCATATCCAAAAAGACTCAAGGTTGTAATCGCTGCCAAAGGTGCTTCAACAAAGTACTGAGGAAAGGGTCTGAATATTTATGTAAAAGCCTGATTTTGCTTTGACATTATGGGATATTGTGTGTAGATTGATTAGGGGAAAAAACTATTTAATCAATTTTAGAGTAGGGCTGTAAAACAAATGTCAAGGGGTCTGAATACTTTCCGAATGCACTGTATCTACCTCTATCACTCCAGTATCCCTGCACATTGTAAATATGGTATTGTATCATAGCTTCTTACTATCTCGTGTTCATCTTATTTCACATTTTATTTCTCATGTTTCTGTTCTACCTTGTTATTTTTTGTTACTACATTTATATTGAATACTGCATTGTTGGGTTTAGAACTTGCAAGAAAGGCATTTCACTGTACTTGTGCATGTGACATTAAAACTTTTAGTTCACCCTTGTTGATTCACAGGTGGAGGAGAGGCAGCTATATTGTTAGCTAACCAGCTGCATATTATTAGTTAGCAAGCTAGCTGACAGGCATCTGCCTACTATACTGGTAATTCCCAATCTGGCTCCTCATACCATCATGGCCACCTAATTCTCCCCAGTTTCCAATTGGCTTATTCACCCCACTGTAACTATTCCCCAGGTCGTTGCTGTAAATGAGAATGTGTTCTCAGCCATCTTACCTGGTCAAATAAATTAATGCAATGTGCAGTAGTAGAAATAATAGAATGAGCTATGTTGAGAATTCAGTTTTTAAATACGCAGTACAAAACACCATGGCAAAATGGATAGAATTGCAGGAAGTTAGCTTCCGGACCAGGATCCAGAATATAAATACATGTGAATGGTGAATAGAAAAGGTGTGTAAAGCAGTAGTTATATAGGATGAGCCATGACAATAATACAGTATATACATATAAAGTGTTAAAAAGTGACCAGTGTTCAATGACTCTATGTTCATAGGACAGAAGTCTCTAAGGTCCAGGGTTGAGTACTGGGTGGTAGCCGGCTAGTGACAGTGTCTAAGGTTCAGGGCAGGGTACTGGGTGGAGGATCGGCTGGCTGAGCTTCCTTGATGATCTTCTGGGCCTTCCTGTGACACTGGGTGCTGTAGATGTCCTGGAGGGCATTCTGGTGACCTATTGACAACAGTACAACAAGGATATAGCTAATTAAGATGTATGTGATGTATGCCTTTTGTTTTGATGACAAACCACCTGTGGAAGGGGTAAGGGGATTATATCAGCCAATCAGGGATATATATTAAAATATATTAACATTTGTATCCCAAGCCCAAACTGTTGGACTGAGTTCAGGGAAATAGGTTATGAAAAAAATATATACTATTTTAATAACACACGGTTTTAGACATACAATTATGTTTAAAAAAATGTAAACACTACGCTACATAATTATTATGTATTATTATGTAAGGCTCAAGTAGCTATATCATAATTTTATTTCCCCAGACATTAACCACAATGCAAAGCGTTAAATACATTTCAATAATAAATATATGCATGTATAGAAATACTGTATATTGTGAGCTGTGTTTGGAAGTAGTGTTGACCACGGCTGTCTACGTCACACCCCGGAACAAACACTGTCGTCACTTCTATCTAGTCAAATTAACTACATTGTAGACATTATCGGACAACTTAAAATGGGTAGTTAATACGATAATTAGATTAATACACTTGTGATGAATTGGGAATGAATAATCTGTATAAACTGCCAACGTTTCCTCCTGGTCGTAGGTTTCCTAGCTAACGCCGTTAGCCTTCTCTGCTTGTAGCTAGCTAGATCAGCTGGCTAACTCTACAGGAGAACGACGACTAGCTAATCCAGCTAGCTAATCTACACAGTCTATTGTAGCGAGATACACACGTTTGACAGTTAACGTTAGCTAAGGAGAATGGCGTCGTCGTTTGTGATTGGAAACTCATTTCGAGAGAAGGTAAGAGACTTGCTGGAGAAGGATGACACTTCAGTTCCTACAGAACTACAGAAAGAGTTGGAGGATATTCTTCAACAGGAACAACCATCAACTCTGTCCTTCAGAACTGCAAGAAAACTTCACAAATGTCTGCAAGACAACGGTATGTATAAACACAGTTATATGACGCATAGCTACACAGATCTGACATTTCATGAATTAAGTACTAGCCTATGTGTTCCTTCCTCAGGTCAACCCTTCTACCTTAATGAGTTGTTGGAGGACAGCTCATTGCACCTGCCTCAGGTTGAAACGCCCCCCAGAGTAAGTGAGACCTCGACGTATGGTTATTTCTTCAGTCCCTTAATTTGATCTCCATCATGAGGGCTACACTAAACCTTTAACACCCTCTTTGTGACAGAACCCTGTGCTTGTGGCTCGTCTGGAGAAAATCAAAGCCAAGTTGGCCAATGAAGAATACAACAGGATCACACGGAACGTAAACACTCAGGTGAATTGCGCGGTGCACTCAGCATGTAGCCTACTGTCTGTATTGGATTGACATATGGCAGCCAGCTTAAATATATGATAGTGTTTAGTGTTTCGGTTGTTGTTGATTCATGTGAGTACTTCTCTGCCCCCCAGCAAATGAATCGTCGTGACACACTGGCAGACTTTGGGAGAGAAGGTTGGTATGGGTTACAAACGTTTGCATGTCTCTAAGATTCTTACTATTGTCTTCATCTACACTCCCTCTAATGTTGACGTGTGTGTGATCTGTCTCTAGTGCGCTCAGCCAAAGCTGCTGTTGTGACGGTCTTAAACTTCCTAGTGACAGTGGCGGCGACGTTTGCTTGCTCCTATCTCGGCAGTCAATACCTCTTCACAGAGACCACACCGGTAAGAATCCGTACAAAGATCCCTCACTCGTACAAGCTGGGCAAGCGTAAACCCCTATTGCCTGACGAGATTAATCGTGTCACTTAAACCTCGATTGCATGACAAGCGATGATTAAGCTAGTACTGCATTGTGTTGTAAATTGACAAAAACATAGTTTGAAAATGTAATCCCCAAGAAAGCTACATTTCAAAACCCTTTAACCCTGTTTAAGAATCAGTATCTTATTGTTGTGTGTTTCAGAGGGTGATATCTGCAGTGATCGCTGCGTCTGTAGTCGGCCTGGCAGAGCTGTATGTTCTGGTACGGACCATGGAGGGAGAGCTAGGAGAACCGTAGCACCAGTCAGTATTCTTCTTATCAACAAAACACATTCCTGGAGAACTATGAACTTACCTGACCCCCCAGTGACCCCCAAAACGGAAATCAAAGGGGTTGTTACATTTACATTTCAGTCATTTAGCAGACACTTATCCAGAGTGACTTACAGGAGCAATTAGGGGTAAGTGCCTTGCTCAAGGGCACATCAGCAGATTTTTCACCTAGTCCGCCCGGGGATTCGAACCAGCAGCCTTTCGGAGACTGGCCCAACCTCTTAACCGCTAGGCTACCTGAGTGGAAGGTTGATGTGATGCTTTGACATAAACCACAAAACTAGGGATAACGTTGTTCATGAATTGAAAACAGAAGAACTTTTACCATCGCTGCTCTATTATGATGATGTTGACTCAGTTTCCCAACTCATTTATTCACTAAACAAGTTGGGATATTTAGCTATTTATTTACATCCATTTAGCTTTTATTGGGCCTGTTAAAATGCCCCCATTTTAATGCCCCATTTGTTTGATAATTTCCTACTAGGATGGAACAGGGATTTTTTCATACAATAGCTACCCTGTACTTTACGCTCCTTCAGTGTGTCTGTGGGTGTAGTCAGTATTGTTTGTTTGTCTACACAGTAAAGTTAGCGCCCATGTAATTACAAAGATCAGTTTGGTTCAATGTAAATCTCATATACTGTATATACACACACACACACACACACACACACATACACACACACACACACACAAACCCCCTCTATGGTTAGGATTGAAGCCTTGAGCTGAATACGGTTAACACATTCACATTATGATAGGCTTAATACTTCTATTCATTTAAGTAGTAGCCTATACTTTGGCTAGGAAAAACTCTTTGGAGAATATGGTTGTTTATGACTATACAGTTATTAGTGAAGTTATTATTCCAGCCAGCTCTACCAAAGGGGGAACATTTTGGAGTTTTTGACCAAGCAAATCTGATTCAAACAATCAAAGCTTGTTGATGAGTTGGTTATTTGAATAAGCTGTGTAGTGCTGGGGCAAAAAACAAAACATGCTCCCAGGGGAGGCCCCAGGACCGAGTGTGGGAAACCCTGTTCTAGCATACAGCTACCTGCTGCAAGATTTGGCAGACAGTATTGTCTTCAAACACTGTTCGGCACTAATCTGTTTTGAGGTGAATTCGAGCGCAAGATGGATTTTACAGGCCAGAAACAAACAACCAATTACAGTTACCCTGGGAGCTGTGTAGTACTTAAATCCCTTCCATGACAACACATATATCTTTTCATGATTCAAAACAATTTTAATACGATATCTGACTATTTGGCTTGTGTTTTGACTTTGCCCCCCATCTATACTGTATCTCTGGACAATTTCCTCTCAGTCCTGTCCTTTCATATCAGTTAAAAGATTAAAGGATGTAACTACATCTGGAATACAAAAAAAGTATCTCTCAAAGATCTGAGATTTGACACCCGGATTAAGGGTTTATTGAAAGATTATTTGGTATTAAAGATGATTATGATATGCAGAGATCACTGTCCAGCAGGCTGGGGTGAACTGTCATAGTGCTCTTGTCATATCTTGACTGTATTACTCACATGTAATACTTCAATGGAGACCTTAAACCCAGCTAGAATGAAAGAGCTGCTAAGCTGATAGACCCTGAGCTCTGTACATATTGGGAAAAAATATTTTTTATTTGGGAAAATAATTATTTCTGTCGTGGTATCTTGCCACAAGGAATCATTTTAATCTGGATATTTTGAAAGATAATACTCCCGGAAACATTAAATGTTTAATCAAATCCGCCTAGAATGAAGTACAGTTCAGTTAGAATACAAATTCCTCAGTAAACAACTATGTAACTTTATAGTATGTTATGCATATTGGTCCTCTTGTACTCGTAGCAGAAATCTGCTTGACCGTCAAATACCCTACAAAATAAAACTATGAGAAGGCTATCCTATTGGTCAATCATTACTATGGTGAAATAAATACATGTATTCCTCTTTTGGATTAAGTAAACATACATATTACGATTATTCACAAGCTAATGAAAGACACAAGATATAAGATCCACACATTTAACAACAAACTTAAAACAAAGAAAATTTTACAATTGGTCACATATTCTGCCAATGTGGACAGGGAGACTACACACACACAGTGCCTTCAGAAAGTATTCACACCCATTTACACATGTTGTTGTTACAGCCTGAATTGAAAATTGATTCAATTGAGATGTCATCGGCCTACACACAATACCCCATAATGTCAAAAGTGGATTTATGTTTTTAGAAAAGTGTACAAATGTAACCCCTTTGTTATGGCAAGCCTAAATAAAGTCAGGAATAGAAATGTGCTTAACAAGTCCCATAAGTTAATAAATAAGTGTTTCATGTGATTTTTGAATGGCTACCTCTGCTCTGTACCACACATTATCTGTAAGGTCGATCAGTGAATTTCAAACTCCGATTCAACCACAAAGCCCAGGGAAGTTTTCAAATGCCTCGAAAAGAAGGGCACCTATTGATAGATGGGTAAAAAAGAAAGCAGACACTGAATACCCATTTGAGCATGGTGAAGTTATTACACTTTGGCTGGTGTATCAATAGACCCAGTCACTACAAGGATACAGGTGTCCTTCCTAGCTCAGTTGATGGAGAGGAAGGAAACTGCTATGAGGCCAATGGTTACTTTAAAACAGTTTCAGAGTTTAATGGCTGTGATGGGAGAAAACTGAGGATTGTTCAACAACATTGTAGTTATTCCACAATATTAACCTAAATGACAGAGTAAAAAGAAGGAAGCCTGTACAGAATTACAAATATTCCAAAACATGCATCCTGTTTGTAACAAGGCACTAAAGTAATAATGCAAAAAAAATTGGCAAAGAAATTTACTTTCTGTCCTGAATACAAAGCGTTCTGTTTGGGGAAAATCCAACACGACACATCATTGAGTACCAGTCTTCATATTTTCAAGCATGGTGGTGGCTGCATCATGTTATGGGTATGCCTGTCATCTTCAAGGACTAGGGAGTTCTTTAGGATAAAAATAAACAGAATAAATCTAAGCACAGGCACAATCCTTGAGGGAAACCAGGTTCAGTCTGCTTTCCAACAGACACTTGGGAGACAAATTCACCTTTCAGCAGGAGAAGGCCACATGTACACTGGAGTTGCTTACCAAGAAGACATTGAATGTTCCTGAGCCTAGTTACAGTTTTGACTGAAATCGTCTTGAAAATCTATGTCAAGACTTGAAAATGGCTGTCTAGCAATGATTAACAATTCAGGCTGTAACACAGCAAAATGTGGAAAAAGTCAAGGGGTGTGAATACTTTCTGAAGGCACTGTATTGGGCATGCGGTATAGCCTGGTGTTCCCACATCTGTGTGTTGCTGTCTTTCCAACTCCTGGCAAGACAGCAACACCAGAGCTGGGACCACCAGGCTATATATAGGTAAGCAGGGGCAGGATATTAGAACTCCAGGAAGTTGGTGACAATAGCAGCATTATAGATCAGGTCTGAGATGTATCCGATGGAGGTCTGGGGGCCCACCTGAGGATGATGACCCTGTCCTTGAGTCACATCCCAGTACATCTGCTGTGGATGGGAGGGGACAACCTGGTCTACTGAGGTTTGATGACCATATTTGGACTGTGACCCAGCTAGAGCCTGTGGATTAAAGTTCATATACCCTGAGGTAACCACGCAGGTCTGGTTGAACCCATCCCGGTATGGCCGTGAGGAGTGTGCTTGCCTCCCAATGGGTGCAGTGGTAGTAGCAAGAGATCCCAGGTGAGCTCGGTGGTCTTCCTCCCACAGTAGGGATTCTGCCATGTTTGGGGAGACGGGTGTAGGCTGATGAGACACAGGGTTGCTGTAGAGACGGATCCAGTCGGAGTAGAACTGCTGACCATCATCACACTGAATCTGGTCTGGTCGGAACATCTCCCCCATTGTGGTTGGGGTGAAGGAGGGACCAGGGGAGGCGACCATTGGGCGAGGTTGGCATGTTGCACCTCCTTTTCCAAAAGTAGTCTTAGCTGATTTGGTGAGTCTTCCACTCTTGATACTTCTTGCCCGTCTGTTTTGGAACCACACCTGGGAACAGTGAGTAGAGTCAGGTAAATATGTTGTTGTAGCCTAAATGCATAGATATAAACAGAAAGTGTAAATTAACTAACGTTTTAGTTATCACTACACAAACCTGTATCTTGCTCTCAGTTAGATGCGTATGTGCGGCCAAGCGTTCACGGAGAGTGATGTCTGGGTACGGCGTCAGAGCGAAAGCTTGTTCCAACTCAGACAATTGCGCGCGGCTGAAGATGGTTCGTTTGCGCTTCCTTTGGCCCTCTGTAAACCCGCTTCTCTCAGGTTCGGGTGATGAAAGTCCATTGTCGTTCCTCACGTCTAAACAACAACAAAAACAACATTTTTGAGAATTGAACATTGAAATAAAATGTTGGCCAATCATATGGTTCATATTATATTATTATTTAAGTGGCCTAAAATACCTGTATAGCGTTAGAAAAATATTAAAGACCATTGAGGAATTATTATACCAAGTGTACAGTATGTTTTCATCTGCATTTAGGTTTATATCAATGGATATCTTTCTATATATTATACATGTATGTTTTTGTTTCTTTCCGGGAAAATCTAGACAGAATATCGACAATTTAATTAATAAATGATATTCATAATACAATAATCCTAAAGGGAACTATAAAAGTCAATAAACAAATATAACTGTCACTATTGTAAAAAATGTTTTACTTTGACGGTAAGCTTTTAGCATAGGCCTACAGTCTGAACATTTGAAAACTATTTACATAATCTACCTTTACATTGATCTTGGTCTCCCAAAAATCCAGTAAAATCCATCTCTTTATGGTCAGTCAGTCTGTGTGCAGTGAATTCTTGATTGATGAAGAGAGATATAATTCCATGTACCTCTACAGCTTGGTCTGGTGATGCGTAAATTATGCGCTCCGCGCTTGGTAGCGGTGCCCTCTTATAGCGGGAACTGCCCTCTCAATCCCATACCGCCCACGGTCCACCCCAGATTAATCTGGGCACGTTCAGGTGTTATAGTCCTATAGTGGTGCCCAGTACCCACCTCTCTAATCCTGAATTGCAGATGGTGACCTTGCCACGAATTGACAAGAAACAGATGAAAGCGGCAATGGTGTATAAACCTGCTGTTTCCGCTGTCGCTATTGTCTGACACTCTCTGTGTCAGACTGTCAGATCTCGTCCCGGGGCAATCGACTGCAAAGAGGAACCCCATGGAGATTGGAGTGCCGGGCAGCCAGACCTTGTTGGACGCACAAAGCAGAGTCAATCTACATAGGCCTACTGTATCCTACCACATTCACTGCGAGAGTCATATTTGTTATTCAGCACTCCATTTTCTGTCCTGTCATTTGACATATGCTTTCTAAAAATGAATTGCCAAATTATGCTTAATCGAATTTATCAATATTGATGACAGACGTTATCATGCGCAGTGTATATATATATATATATATATATATATATATATATATATATATATATATATATATATATATATATATATACGCTGTCCTATCCAAATTGATTTCTTGAGTCGGGCCTATATAAACTCACTTGATTACTTTCTCTATTCATTACAATATTGGTATTTTTTTTTCGGGTCGATTAGGATCTAACTATTATCTTATGCAGAAAAAAACCTGGCAACTTCAAAAGCTGGTTTCACACTTCTTTCTCTTCCTGTGTATTGAAGTCAATGAGCCTAGTGATTTACATTTTACACTTTAGTCATTTATCAGACGCTCTTATCCAGAGCGACTTACAGATAGTTAGTGCACACATGCTCATACTTTTTTCGTACTGAGCGATTGATTTCCATTCCCTTGAGCACCCATTCAACTTCTGAGAAAAGCTCTAAATACGCCAAAGTACACAAATCCCAAAATGTACATTTCTGAAAGAAGCTGGAAGGGTTTAGAGGAATACACTTTGGACAAGAACAAACACCATGTCTTCTATTTTTTAACGAGACTATTAGTAATGATCTATATTGGCCTGCTCTAACCCTTTCCTTTTTCTCCTTTTATGTGAGGGGATCAAGATAAATAATCATATCATAATTTGGTCCTCAAATGTGTCCATTTATTGTTAAAGACCTTTAAATATACACATATACACTGGGGGCCAAAAGTTTAGAATATTATTCATTCAAGGGTTTTTCTTTATTTGCACTATTTTTTACATTGTAGAATAAAAGTGACATAACACATATGGAGTCATCTAGTAACCAAAAAAGTGTTAAACAAATCAAAATATATTTTATATTTGAGATTCTTCAAATAGCCAGACTCCGGGATGCTGGCCTTCTAGACAGAGTTGCAAAGAAAAAGCCATATCTCAGACTGGCCGATAAAAAGAAAAGATTAAGATGGGCAAAAGAACACAGACACTGGACAGAGGAAGATATGGATTTTTCTTTGCAACTCTGCCTAGAAGGCCAGCATCCCAGAGTCGCCTCTTCTTCTTGGTCAAATAGCTTTTACACAGCCTGCAGGTGTGTTTTGGGTCATTGTCCCGTTGAAAAACAAATGATAGTCACACAAACCAGATGGGATGGCAGATCCCTGCAGAATGCTGTGGTAGCCATGCTGGTTAAGTGTGCCTTGAATTCTAAATAAATCACAGACAGTGTCACCAGTAAAGCACCCCCACACCATCACACCTTCTCCTCCATGCTTCACGGTGGGAACCACACATTCAGAGATCATCCGTTCACCTACAAAGACACAGCGGTTGGAACCAAAAAATCTAATGTCCATTGCTCGTGTTTCTTGGCCCAAGCAAGTCTCTTCTTATTATTGGTGTCCTTTAGAAGTGGTTTCTAACCTAAACCCAACATCCTGGTGCAATTTTTTGTTGAGTTCATGTTGAATTCCCGTTAGTTGACAACTAAACCAAATGTAAATCAAAACTACATGTTGAACTGACTTCTGTACCCAGTGGGACGAATATTAAGGTATTGATTTTGTCCAAAGTCATGGTAAGTAAAATAAAGTCATGGTAAGTAAAATAAAGTCATGGTAAGAAAAATAAAGTCATGCTAAGTAAAATAAAGTCATGGTAAGTAAAATAAAGTCATGGTAAGTAAAATAAAGTCATGGTAAGAAAAATCAGGTAAATTGATAAAGCACACTTTCTTTAACCTGTATATATTATGTTCTATGGATGTTTTCAGTGCATTAAAATAAAAAAATTGTTAACGCAAATTAATTAACTGACAGCCCTACTATAAAATTATGACATAAAAAAAACCAAGATGTTTGTGAAACAAGTGCCAATTTATTTATGATTTCTTTGTATTTTTTTAATCTCTGAAAATAAAATCATAACCATAACAATAACACTATAAGAACACAGGCCGTTTTACCTTTGCATCTGGTGCGTACATACGCACAGTTCCTTGAAAAGCAAACCATACAACTTTATAGTGCGTGTACTTGGGTTCCTCTGTTCGGCTGATGTAAAGGCACACTGTGGTATAGCTTTTCTATTGTGCTGCAATGCAAGGACATTTGTGGACACATTCAGGTCTGAATAAGACAATAAAGTAAATGATGCCTGAACAAATACAACTCTAGAAGGAATCAAATGATGATAACATCCTATTTAGACAGTTTCAGTCCTCTGGATCCTCAGTCATTTGTCCTTGGTCCAGTGTTATAAGCCTACTGTTCAAGTCCTCTTGCAGCTTCTTAAAAAAGGGACTAGGTTTTCCCCCAGCAAAGAGTCGATTCCGCAACCTGTCCCATTCTCTCAAACAGAAACTGCCAATATAAGCCTTACAAATGGTCGGTCAACAAAAAAAAAGGAGAACGATTTTTTTGTGTTTGTGAATAGCTGTGAGCACTCAACATGGCACAGTGAAACATCCCTCAAACTTGAGAAATACTTGTAATACTCTGTCCTTTCCAGCAGGGGGAAGTGTAGTCTCAGTGTGCGCTGCTGCTGTCCCTGAAGGCAAGACAGTCGTAGTAGCGGCGGTTGAGCAGTGATGTCGTCAGTTCGTCGCTCGTCACTCAAACTTGCGCAGGTGGTTGTACATGGACTGGACGTAGGTAAAGACACACATGGGGTCCGGCTTGCGCCCCATCACCATCATATCCTCCACCTCGATGAGCCGGTCACAGCCCGCCTTCTCCCTGAATCAGACAGACACAGCACAAGTCAGGAGGAGCCTAAGACTATCTATATAATTCCTTAGTTAAGGGGGGTGATAGATCAATAGCCTGGTCCCAGATCTGTTTGAACTGTTTTCCCAACTAATATCTATGGTTATTCGGTGTTGTTGGCAAGACAGCCCCAACAGACCCGGGACCAGGCTAATAGATTACATGGAACAATGAGGACTAATTTGTGGTACTGTACAGAAGCTCATGTGTTAGAACTACAGTATCTCTGTATATGGTTAGATGCACACTACAGTATCTCTGTATATGGTTAGATGCACACTACAGTATCTCTGTATATGGTTAGATGCACACTACAGTATCTCTGTATATGGTTAGATGCTCACTACAGTATCTCTGTATATGGTTAGATGCACACTACAGTATCACTGTATATGGTTAGATGCACACTACAGTATCTCTGTATATGGTTAGATGCTCACTACAGTATCTCTGTATATGGTTAGATGCACACTACAGTATCTCTGTATATGGTTAGATGCTGACTACAGTATCTCTGTATATGGTTAGATGCACACTACAGTATCTCTGTATATGGTTAGATGCACACTACAGTATCTCTGTATATGGTTAGATGCACACTACAGTATCTCTGTATATGGTTAGATGCACACTACAGTATCACTGTATATGGTTAGATGCACACTACAGTATCTCTGTATATGGTTAGATGCTCACTACAGTATCTCTGTATATGGTTAGATGCACACTACAGTATCTCTGTATATGGTTAGATGCACACTACAGTATCTCTGTATATGGTTAGATGCACACTACAGTATCACTGTATATGGTTAGATGCACACTACAGTATCTCTGTATATGGTTAGATGCTCACTACAGTATCTCTGTATATGGTTAGATGCACACTACAGTATCTCTGTATATGGTTAGATGCACACTACAGTATCTCTGTATATGGTTAGATGCACACTACAGTATCTCTGTATATGGTTAGATGCACACTACAGTATCTCTGTATATGGTTAGATGCACACTACAGTATCTCTGTATATGGTTAGATGCACACTACAGTATCTCTGTATATGGTTAGATGCACACTACAGTATCTCTGTATATGGTTAGATGCACACTACAGTATCTCTGTATATGGTTAGATGCACACTACAGTATCTCTGTATATGGTTAGATGCACACTACAGTATCTCTGTATATGGTTAGATGCACACTACAGTATCTCTGTATATGGTTAGATGCTCACTACAGTATCTCTGTATATGGTTAGATGCACACTACAGTATCTCTGTATATGGTTAGATGCACACTACAGTATCTCTGTATATGGTTAGATGCACACTACAGTATCTCTGTATATGGTTAGATGCACACTACAGTATCTCTGTATATGGTTAGATGCACACTACAGTATCTCTGTATATGGTTAGATGCACACATGAGTTAGAACCACAGTATCTCTGTTATATGAGTTTGATCTATATTGTGCCCGTGGACTGTATGGAGGATTATAAAAGTCTGTGTTGCAGCAGTGGCGTTCTTGGTAGTGAGGTCAGGCTGGAGGAATGTGAGAGGAGTGGATGGAAGCAGAGCAGAGGGAATGTAAGAGGAGGTTACTGCGGGGACTGGGGAGAGGAGAGGGTATTCTCTGGCAGCGGCTGCCTTGCTGGCTGAACGTGTGGTTCACAGACACTCTTTACCAAGATCCAACAGAAATATTGTAAGATCACCTCAGTGGTAAAGTGTTTTATGTATCAACGCTATTAATGGAGTCTGAGAGGGATTACATTAAGGTTATTTCTATTTGTATGGTGGCCAGGGACACTTTGACTCTAAATGTATTTACCCAGGTAACTTGGGTTTGTCTTCATAACAAGCATAATAGTGTCCATTGCTTCACCAAACCAAGAGGAGAGGGACATTGGAAATGCACATGAATAGGCCGATACATAAAACATTGTACCACTGAGATGATCTTACAACGTTTCTACATGATGAATGGATGAATCATTCCAACATGATTCAAGACAGAAGTACATGGGCGTGTGTATAATGCTCAGAAATACTATACATAGCTAATGCTTATTACAATGTAAAAGTCCCTCACTCTGCTGTTCCGAAGGCCATCTCAAAGTTGTGTTTGCGGTCAGCAGGCGTCAGCACGTTGTAGTCAAACTCAGTGGGGAAGAAGGAATGGACCAGGGCACAGAAGGCCATACCATCGCTCCAACTGGACGAGAAGTTCTGGATGTCTATGTTCTGGGGACGGAGAGACAGAGTGTGTGGTTGTGTGTGGTGCATGTGCACGTGTTTATTGAGGGAATACGGAGACACTGTTAAAAAGAGACGTAAGAATAAACCAGACATACGAAAAAGACCAATGGAAATGATTGGCTAGCTATTCTAATGTTCTGAAATGTCCTCTCCCAGGTTTCTCTGTCGGTCTCATTACCATAATGGGGAAAACAGAAGAGGAATGCTGAATGGTTCTTTATCCTCAGTTCCTCTCCCTGCGTCCCTTTCTCTCTCCAATTGGACATGATTTCAGAACTGTGTAATTTCACGGTTTTTGTGTCCTTAACCTAGCCTATAAAAGCCTCAGCGTGTCAACTTGCCATGTTTATTAAGCACCAGTCAGGTCTCTAATTTGAGTGTGTTTGCTCTGCGGGTCCGGCCTTGGCCGTGACGGCTCTCTGTTTAACCAGAGCCACATGGACAGACTGGCACAGCTGCTGCTTTAGAATGCATGGCAGAGTGAAGCCGACAGCACTAGCACTGAGACGTAACTCAAACACTCACGCATGTACAGACACGGATATACATGTTCTCTCTCTCTCTCACACACACACACACACACACACACACACACACACACACACACACACAAACGTTCAATATACTACAATAATAGGCTTAGTTCAGTATGCAGTATAACCATGGCAAGGTGCTTCTCATCAACACGTTAACTCTTCGCTACGTGCTAATGGTTTAAGCCATGGAGAAACCAGGGGAGTTATTTTAATACCATGTTCAGGAGCTAGCAAAAATGACATTAGACTGCTCCTGTGTAGTGGACCATTTCAGGTGACCAGATGACAGTTCCATACTCATCATCTTTGTTACTGGCTGCTATGGGCCTGTATTCATAATGGAAGACCTGATCCTAGATCAGCCTCTACTCTGAGGTGCTTTGTGAATACGGCCCAGGTCTCTGTTCCGGTGTGTAGCTGTGGTCTGTCACTACAGTCTCACCTGGTATCCTATGGTTTTGGAGCGGCACCACTCCAGAAGAATCTGCTTGATGCTGCTGGCACTGGACACACCAAAGCTCTGAGAACGCTTCAGCTTGGGCTTGGAGTCCATGGGCTTGGGCCTATGAGAGGAGCGGGGACAGAGGTCAACGACATCAGCTAGAAAACATGACAGTGGTCGTGTCCCTATTCTCTCCCTTTCTCCTGAAGTGTACACTTGCACACTCCCCGTAGTTGGGTGGTGTTTTCCCCTATTGTTAAATCCACGAGAAAGAGTGTTCAAGAGTAGAGAATTGGGACACAACTGAAGTATGAGTTAAGAATTATCCAGAAGAAAGGAGGTATAATATGAGGGAAATAACAGGATCTATCAGTTTAGGGATGGATGGATGAATGGATGGATGGATGGATGGATGAATGGATGGCATAAAAAGAGAGATGATGGTGGGAGGAAAGAGGGTGGTACCTGCTGGCTTCAGAATCCAGCCTTTCAAAGATGGACCGGCGGGCCTGAGCTCCAAGGTTGCGCGGCAACGTCTGTGACCTCACCAGCTCCTTCCTCCGCTCAACTCCCCTCCCAAAGGGCATGTCCCCGCCCACATCTTCCATCCTAAAGGTCGGAGAACGGGGCAGTGTTACACATCAACTTGGGCCACAATGAGGCCATTCGAAATGGAAAAAGCATGGACTATCTCAAGAATAGTTCACTCACCTGTCTGCGTTGTGTTGGATGAGGCCAGAGTAAGTCACTGACTTTGGGGGAGCAGACGAGGACTTTTCTGCAAATTGCAAATCAAAGAAAATATAAGGAAACTGTTGGAATAAAACATTGTGTGATTCTGGTTAGTTCCAGTTCTAGTAACCAGCCTGACTTGATAGATCCCTCTTACCTGACAGTCGAGGAGAGCCCAGACCTCGGCTGAGACGGGAGGTCGATGTCTTCATAGAAGACACTGAACATCAAAAAGACAAAGAGTGTAAGAAAGGGTATTATGGGTTACGTAGCAGAACAACCTTTGAAGGATATGGAAGTCGAGAGTTCAAATATTTGGTCTGGACAGCTTTTAGCTGATGTCTGGTCCCTCTTACCTGGTTGAATGGGGGATTCTGGGATGGCTTGAGGCTGGTTGTTGTCAGTAGGCTCTGATACAGGCGAGGGCTGAGAGCGTACAGGACTGGTGGGAGATTCACTCTTCATAACTGAGGGATCAGCTGTTTTGGTTGTGGCAGTGATGGGTAGATGTGGCATCCGCATGGCAACAAGGGCCGTGTTTTCATACGGGACGTTGTTATTGGCTGGTGAGCTCTTTCCATGTGACACTGTTGAGTTTTCTGTTTGGACAAGCATTGAGAAACTAAATCCCCTCATACAGTACATGGATGGTAAGTATGGCTGTAGCTGAGATGGTAGAGATTAGAATGGGCATTACCTGGGGCAGTAGAATGTCCGTTCTCCAGTCCAGAGGATACAGGGTCTGGATCCACCTCTATTGGCTCCTCACGGTCAATACTCTAGGAGACAGAGAGAATCACATGAACACCCACCACAGTACTCAGGTGTCACAGTCTTCAACGATATTTTTGATGACAGGCCCTTTAAACATGTGAGTAACTTTTGGATTACAAAATATGCATGTTATCTGAAACACCATCACATCAAGTCATTTCAGAGTGCTGACATGTTTCAAGTTCCCATTCATGGCATCAATGGCCAAGAAACATTTTTTAAAAATGTTTATCTTATTATATCCTCCCTCAAAGTTACTACCGCACAACATCTATTACTTTCATTAGTAAGTGACTGGCGCTCAGTACACCGTGTGCCTGACTAACCAGCCAATCTACAGAGGAGCCTTTCAGGAAGACAACCAGGAAGTGACTGAGGGCTGTGTGATTTGTCTGTGAAGGATGTGTCATGTTTCTGTCTTGTTCTTTCTCTCTCACACACACTATCATGTCCACACAAACATACAATACAAGTTATTATATACAGTTATTATCAAAGAAAGGGTACAGTCCTCCCAGTGAAAATAAAGTCAGTAATTGAGCTGTAGGGGAGAGAGTAGCCAGGTGACCTCAGCAGAGAGGAATGCTGCTGCTGCTGGGAACAGCTGGCTGTCCCACTGGGAGAAGGTAATAAGTAGAGACAAATTTCCCCCGCTCAACCATGGAAGCCCCTGAGCCCCGATCAACCCTGAAGCTCTGGCTGAAACCCAAAGCTCTTCCTGGCTTGGTGTGACCCAACCATGGAAACTTTGTGTACTAAGTCACGCTTCTCCTCCTGTTCGAATGGGCCACCAGACACCTGTGTGAGACTGTGGTGCTCTGGACCTGTCCGAATGGGCCACCAGACACCTGTGTGAGACTGTGGTTCTCTGGACCTGTTCGAATGGGCCACCAGACATCTGTGTGAGACTGTGGTGCTCTGGACCTGTCCGAATGGGCCACCAGACACCTGTGTGAGACTGTGGTTCTCTGGACCTGTCCGAATGGGCCACCAGACACCTGTGTGAGACTGTGGTTCTCTGGACCTGAAGATAAAAGTAGGCAAGTATTTTTGGATAAAACGTAGAGGGTTTAATCTGATCTAGTTCTGCAGCTAAACTTGAAAGATAACAAAAAGAAGGCACTACCTCTTTGTCTTTGTGCATCTCAGAAAACGTTAAAACAACGTTAAAACAACGCTAAAACAGTGTGGAGCTCAACCTAGTGTGTGCAGTCAGCTCTGCTGTCATCAGCTGCCCAGATACAATGCTATACAGTATTTAAGAGGATGACCAGGAATCAAGGCACAGCCCACAGAGCAACACCCACGCACCCACGCACACACACACACCAATTCTCCACACAACACAGGCAGGAGCACACAAAGGCCGCGCTCTCCGCCTTCCTGGAACAACAAATCCCCCGGTCCCTGAGAGTGCGTCATCAAATTACCAGTGGGGAACTATAAAATATTTGGAGGAAATCGTGAAATTAAGTAGAACATTTGGAAAAGCCCTCACTGAGCCTACACTAACTCACGAGAGAGGTGAAACCCCATGTCCTGTATGTTCAGGTGAAACCCCATGTCCTGTATGTTCAGGTGAAACCCCATGTCCTGTATGTTCAGGTGAAACCCCATGTCCTGTATGTTCAGGTGAAACCCCATGTCCTGTATGTTCAGTACTGTATGACAGTATGTGTGTGTACTGTAGGACAGTGTATGTGTACTGTATGACTGTATCTGTGTATACTGTATGACAGTATGTGTGTGTACTGTATGACAGTATGTCTGTGTGTACTGTATGACAGTATGTGTTTGTGTACTGTATGACAGTGTGTGTGTACTGTATGACAATGTGTGTGTGTGTACTGCATGACATTGTGTGTGTACTGTATGACAGCATGTGTGTACTGTATGACAGTTTGTGTGTATACTGTATGATAGCATGTGTGTCTACTGTTTGACAGTGTGTGTATACTGTATGACAGTATTTATGTGTACTGTATGACAATGTGTGTGTATACTGTATGACAACATATGTGTGTACTGTATGACCGTGTGTGTACTGTATGACAGTATGTGTGTGTACTATATGACAGTATGTGTGTGTACTGTAGACAGTATGTGTGCGTATTGTATTTAATGGAATCCTACCATTTGAGGTGTGTTGAGGGCAAGACACAGTAGGGGTTGTTAGTACGTGCGCGGTGTGTGTCTGTGTTTGCTCACGGTGTCCGTGTGAGCGTGCTCCGACAGATTTTCCACTGATACAGTCTCACACACAAGTCTTATCACTGCCCTGCTGTCGGT
>CM042379.1:2694474-2806974 GCA_023634145.1 Thymallus thymallus
AGTGTACAGTGTGTGTGGGTGTGTGTCTGAGAGAGAGCGAGAGAGAGAGAATGAGAGAGAGAGAGAGAGAATGAGAGAGAGAGAGATTGTAGTAACCCATACGTAAGTTCACCTCTCGAGCTCCGATATACTATTCCCCTTCAGCGCTGGCCAGCTATGAGTGTCTGCTCTGCTCTGTTCTGCCCGGCTTTAAAACACTCCTCTCTCACACACACTCACTCAGGTTAATCTCCCTCTTCTCCACTGGTCAGGGGGAGGGAGCAGGAATACAGAGGGAGGGAGAGAGAGAGAGGGAGGTGGGCTAGATTGACTCTTTATCCCTCCCAGCACTCTGTGAACTGTTGGAAGGAATCATCTGTGTTGATGTTGCCTTTCCCCTTCCCACCTCTCCTCCTCCTCCTCCTCCTCCTCCTCCTCCTAGTGTATTTGTCACTCTACCACCGAGTGAACTTTTAACAGCATTCTTTCTCTCTCTCTCTCTCTCTCTCTCTCTCTCTCTCTCTCTCTCTCTCTCTCTCTCTCTCTCTCTCTCTCTCTCTCTCTCTCTCTCTCTCTCTCTCTGTCTTTCAATTAAATGTAATTCCATTTCAATTTCAATTTCAATTCAAGGGGCTTTATTGGCATAGGAAACATATGTTAACATTGCCAATTGCTACGTCATTGTGACGTAGATAATAAACAAAAGTGAAATAAACAGTAAACATTACACTCAGAAGTTCTAAAAGAATAAAGACATTTCAAATGTCATATTATGTCATAATATATACAGTGTTGTAATGACGTGCAAATAGTTAAAGTACAAAAGGGAAAATAAATAAACATAAATATGGGTTGTATTTACAATGGTGTTTGTTCTTCACTGGTTGCCCTTTTCTTGTGGCAACAGGTCACACATCTTGCTGCTGTGATGGAACACTGTGGTATTTCACCCAGTAGATATGGGAGTTTATCAACATTGGATTTGTTTTCAAATTCTTTGTGGGTCTGTGTAATCTCAAATCAAATCAAATCAAACTGGATTTGTCACATGCGCCGAATACAACAGGTGTCGACCTTACAATGAAATGCTTTAAAGTTAATAACAAAACTAACAATAACAGTAGCGAGGCTTTATACAGGCGGTACCGGTACAGAGTCAATGTGTGGGGGCACTGGTTATTCCAGGTAATTGAAGTAATATGTACATGTAGGTAGAGTTAAAGTGACTATTCATAGATAATAAACAGAAAGTAGCAGCAGCGTAAAAGAGGGGTCTGGTGGCCCTTTGATTAGCTGTTCAGGAGTCTTATGGCTTGGGGGTAGAAGCTGTTAAGAAGACTTTTGGACCTAGACTTGACCACTTGCCGTGCGGTAGCAGAGAGAACAGTCTATGACTAGGGTGACTGGAGTCTTTGACAATTTTTAGGGCCTTCCTCTGACACCGCCTGGTATAGAGGTCTTGGATGGCAGGAAGCTTTGCCCCAGTGATAGTGCCTTGCGGTCGGAGGCAGAGCAGTTGCCATACCAGGCAGTGATGCAACCAGTCAGGATGCTCTCGATGGTACAGCTGTAGAACCTTTTGAGGATCTGGGGACCCATGTCAAATCTTTTCAGTCTCCTGAGGGGAATAGGCTTTGTCGTGCCCTCTTCACGACTGTCTTAATGCGTTTGGACCATGATAGTTTGTTGGTGATGGGAACACCAAGGAACTTGAAGCTCTCAACCTGCTCCACTACAGCCCAGTCTTTGTCTTGATTATGTTGAGGGAGAGGTTGTTATCCTGGCACCACACGGCCAGGTCTCTGACCTCCTCCCTATAGGCCGTCTCATCGTTGTCAGTGATCAGGCCTACCACTGCTGTGTCATCGGCAAACTTAATGATTGTGTTCAAATTACTTCATGGCTACAGACGCCTGAGGGAAATATATGTCTCTAATAAGGTCATACATTTGGCAGGAGGTTAGGAAGTGCAGCTCAGTTTCCACCTCATTTTGTGGGCAGTGTGCACATAGCCTGTCTTCTCTTGAGAGCCAGGTCTGCCTACGGCTACCTTTCTCAATAGCAAGGCTATGCTCACTGAGTGTGTACTTAGTCATAGCTTTCCTTACGTTTGGGTCAGTCACAGTGGTCAGGTATTCTGCCACTGTGTGACAAATAGGGACAAATAGCATTCTAGTTTGCTTAGTTTTTTTGTTAATTCTTTCCAATGTGTCAAGTAATTCTCTTTCTGTTTTCTCATGATTTGGTTGGGTCTAATAGTGTTGTTGTCCTGGGTCTCTGTGGGGTCTGGTTGTGTTTGTGAACAAAGCCCCTCTCTGATCTAATTTATCTCGGTTCCAAGTCTTGTCAATCATGCAGGCTGTCCCTCTTTTAGCAGTGCTGTGGCACAGCGGTCTAAGGCACTGCATCGCAGACCTGGGTTTAATCCCGGGCTGTATCACAACCGTCCGTGTCCCATAGGGCGGTGCACAATTGTCCCAGCGTCGTCCGGTTTAGGGGAGGGTTTGGTCGAGGTAGGCCGTCCGGGTTAGGGGAGGGTTTGGTCGGGGTAGGCCGTCAGGGTTCTCTCCTTCCCCCCTTCCCCCCTTCTTTCCTTCTCTCCTTCTCTCCTTCCCTCCTTCTCTCCTTCTCTCCTTCCCCCTTCTCTCCTTCTCTCCTTCTCTCCTTCCCTCCTTCTCTCCTTCCCCCTTCTCTCCTTCTCTCCTTCTCTCCTTCCCCCTTCTTTCCTTCTCTCCTTCTCTCCTTCTCTCCTTCTCTCCTTCTCTCCTTCCCTCCTTCTCTCCTTCTCTCCTTCTCTCCTTCCCCCTTCTCTCCTTCTCTCCTTCTCTCCTTCTCTCCTTCTCTCCTTCCCTCCTTCTCTCCTTCTCTCCTTCTCTCCTTCCCTCCTTCTCTCCTTCCCTCCTTCTCTCCTTCTCTCCTTCTCTCCTTCTCTCCTTCCCTCCTTCTCTCCTTCTCTCCTTCCCTCCTTCTCTCCTTCCCACTTCTCTCCTTCTCTCCTTCCCTCCTTCTCTCCTTCTCTCTAATGGTATTATTATAGGTGGGTGGACAAGAGAAGAGAGATAAGACAGGATAAGTCAACTTTATGAGATAACTTTAATGACAGAGAGAGATTGATGGGCAAGATAATGACTGACTTCAGGTAATCTGTGAAAACGTACATCCAAGTAGTGGAAATGTATTGTGATGTGAACAATTGTTGTTAAAATTGTATTGTGTTTGAGCCTGGTGAGTGAAGGGTAGGGCTGCACCCCTCTTCTCTCACCCTACCCAGTGGGGATCCAACAGGGGCCCTAGCACAGCAAACATTCCATATCACATTGGAGAGTGAGTGAGTGGGGGTCTGGCTGGGATGGTGGGACGGGTGGCTGGGTTGGGGGGTACAATGCTTGATCACAACTTTACATTCCACCCCACTGTTTACTGTAAACACAGGGGGGTTGGAGGGGGGGGGGGTGATTTACGATGGCAGAATGACTGTCCACCCTGAACATACCTCCCTCCCTCATACCCCAGGCCTTATGTAACTCTGCCTGGCTGAGACACAACAGCCAGCTACCACAGTGACCACAGTCTACAGTTAAACCGGACTGAATGCTGTGCTCACCATCGCTTCAGTTCAGGCTGCTTTAACCAGGCTGCTTTAACCAGGCTGCTTTAACCAGGCTAGCTCTGCAGGGGTGAGAAGGAAGAGAACTCCCAACAACTCCTATCCTGTCAATGTGTGTTAATTGAAAATCTGGATAAATCATGGCAAATACATTTACTTCACCGATACTTTAAAATGAATTAGTGGGCTGGTAATGAGCAAAATCCACTTCCACAAACACTGTCTCTCACTCCCTGAGTCGCTGGCAGCTGTTTCTTTCGGTGTTTTCATAATGACTAAATAGGTTTGAGCTCCTTCGGTGACGTCAGCCCTGTTGCAGCGCCGCATGGCTCTGCTCGGGTCGTAAATGTCGGACGTGATTAGTGGGACGAACCAGGGGAGTTCACAGACTTTGTTGTGCTCTGCTTATCCACGACAAGTGTTTGTTATTGTACCTGAATCCCTATCCTCTAACCCTCTAGTCTGCTGTGCTTTCGCTTGCTTTCAGTCTTATCAGTGTAGTATGGAGAGAGCGGCCCAATGAAGTCAGTGCGAGTTGTGCATGACGCTTGACGAAATGAACTCACGGATGCTTGAGGTTCAATCCAGTAGTAGTGAGACAAAAGCAGGAAGTCAGTGAGACAAAAAAAAATGTGACGCATGCATAATCACATGCCTGTTCAGACACTCTGCGCTGGCTTCATTTCAGGGATATGTGTCACACATGACCAGCTGTTGGTGATGCTTACAGACAGTGGGATCCAGATATACTGTTTGTGCTACACCCAGTCTTTATACAGAGTTTCAGTTAGCCTTGGAATCCAAACTGAGTCCACACTATCAATAACAATAGTGAAACATAGCACGGATTCAGTAGCATAAGAGGAAATTGTCAAGATTTCGATTCCATGTCAGTCTGGGTATCAGTGAGAGAGGACAGAGGAAAGAGGTTGTGTGTTGTGAAGGGTAAAGTGAGGTGACCTCTGACCTCAGAGTACTGGAAGCAGGTCAGTCTGGGTATCAGTGAGAGAGGACAGAGGAAAGAGGTTGTGTGTTGTGAAGGGTAAAGTATGGTGACCTCTGACCTCAGAGTACTGGAAGCAGGTCAGTGCCTTTGCTATTCTGTTCTTGACTTCAGCATGTCAATATATCAGTCAACATATAATCAAAACTGTTGATTCATTAAGTTACAAATAACATTGATTAACCCAGAACTAAAGTCTTGCGTAATTCGGCAGCTGCTCAATTAAGTTCTGGGTCCGTACATGTTAAGAGAAGAGATGCTAGAATGAGGAGCGGAACCGGAATGAGGTGTGGAACCGGAATGAGGAGCGGAACCGGAAGGAGGAGCGGAACCCTCTCTCTTTGCGGGAAAGTCCATGGGCCGTATGTCCCCTCCCCTTCTGAAATTCGAAAGATGCTAACACCTGCAAAATCGTGAATTGGCCAAATAACCAGTGACAGAAAAACCCAAGCACCGGAACTAATGCTGCTCCTTAGTATAAAGACATATCTACGGTACTGTTTATATTTACATAAGATTAAGTTAGTAAGTATCGAGTCAACATTATTAATCTCTTCAGAGGGCTAAACCACATTCCTATGTCCCTGTCATTTCTCCCCCCACCTCTATGATATGTAAGGGATCACGTCAGCTCTATTCACGATATTTCTATCGGTAATGCTCCATAAAGTTTGCCTGCTGAACGTGCCCCAGACGTGAAGGAGTGAAGGAATGCCCCGGCTGCATCTCATGTCATGCCTGGGAAAAGATCAAATACCTAGACAGCCCGTTGACAAACCTGCTGATCCTTCCAAAACAAAAGCCTCTCTCTTCACCTCGTCGACTGTGCTGTGATTTCCCCGAAAACAAGCCTGCATGGATGTGATGACATCAGAGTTTCCATAGGAACCCTGCAGCCCAAAAATAATAACAGGCAGGTGATGATGTCATCGTCACTTCAAAGTCAATTTAATTAAGTGCACATGGAGCCGAGAGAGAGAGAGAGAGAGAGAGAGAGAGAGAGAGAGAGAGAGAGAGAGAGAGAGAGAGAGAGAGAGAGAGAGAGAGAGAGAGAGAGAGAGAGAGAGAGAGAGAGAGAGAGAGAGAGAGAGAGAGAGAGAGAGAGAGAGAGAGAGAGAGAGAGAGAGAGAGAGAGAGAGAGAGAGAGAGAGAGAGAGAGAGAGAGAGAGAGAGAGAGAGAGAGAGATGAACTCTTAGAAAAAAGGGTTCTTCGGCTGTTCCCATAGGATAACCCTTTGAATAACCCTTTTTGGTTGCTGGTAGAACCCTGGTAGAACCCTTTTGGTTCCAGGAAAAAGCTATGGGAACAGCTGAAGAACCCATTTGTAACCATTTTTTCTAAGAGAAGAGAGAAAGAGAGAGAAAGAGTGAGATAGAGAGAGAGGGAGAAGTATGCTAATAAAACGTATTTTATGTTACTAGCGTTTAATGTTCATGGCACGGTTTCTGAGGTATGTGCAGAGACATCCCGTGATGAGGTGAATTGAGAGGTTGGCTGGGGATCCATAACTCCAACCCTGTAAAACACTCTCACTGAACATCCCCCACAATGCAGTGCATGAGAAGGTGACAAATTAATTCGCCAAACCCCAGCTAACCTCCTGAGATCACTGGCTCTGATTAATTACCACCCTGTTCCCCCCGCTGCTAGAGTCAGGATGGGCTGAGCCGTACCTCCGTACCTTACCGCTGACTGGTAAGATGTTTCAGGAGGAGGTCACGTGGGCTATCAAAGCAGAGGTCCGGGGTTGGAGCCTCGATGTGAGCTGAATCAGGAGGAAGTGGTACTCGCTAAGCATACAACGTGACGTCCGTGACACACACACACATCGTGCCACTCTGTCATCCTCACAATCAATACAAATACTCACCATGTTTAAGATATCCTCAGAGACAGGAAAAGACCATTAACAGACACACACAGGCTCAGTGGAAAGGCGGGAAACAGACTAGCCCCTAATATCAACACACTGGGTACTCTCAGTCCACTGTCTCCAAGAGGCTGGATGTAATTGTGAGAGCTGGATTGTATGTGAATGACCCTGACACACACAACGGAACACACACACTGAAACTTTCCTGTGTGCCAAGTACTATCAGTCTGTGTGCAGCTTCAACAAAAACTGATACTTTAGTGATGATGGATTCTCAAGGAAGTGAGCAGTGCTGATGTCATACTCCCAGGCCGAGCCAAAATACATCTCTGTCATATCCATCAATTGTTCCCCACAATCTGCTCTCCTAAATCGAAATCTCACAACCTTCTCTCAGGCCTCCCTCCTCTGGCAGCCAGACAGGCCCTGATTCAGCATGACATCACCCTCTACTTTTTGTGCCCCCAGGGCCCCTGAGAACACACACACACACACACACACACACACACACACACACACACACACACACACACACACTGAGAAACCACAAGGACAATTAAGGTTGTCCGTCTGTCAAAAGCTAACGTTTTTCACTTAAAGACCCTGAAGTGTGGTTTGGAAACAACATCACCATTTGTCCGAGCAATGAAGGTCTGTCCTCAGTTTTACGTTGAAGTTGAAAACCCTTCAGCTTCTTGCTCTCTCTGAGTTGCTTGAGGACACAGTAACGCTGTGGTGAGGAGGCACAATATAGGTCCTTAAAATAACGTACATAAGGCTACTTAACATTGTAGAAACTCTGTAATCATACCTGGTTGGCATAAAGACACCCACAATCTCTCCTTTTATCTCGGTACATTCTGTAGTGCACCAACGAGTGTTCAGTCCTTGCACACCATAATGGATGGTGTCATTCCAAAACATCCCTTCTCTGTAGTGAACTTCCAAGTTACCGAGACAGATGAACGTTAAAATTGAGCGTGTCTTTCCCCACTAAATAAACTTCCACATCAGGGGAAAACAGCTACTCATATTAAAATCCCATTGAGGCCCAATATTCTTAGTGCTTGCAGTGCAGGTGCAGTGCAGGTGAATGGTGTGTGTGTGTGTGTGTGTGTGTGTGTGTTGTGGATCAAGCGGTTTGTGTGTGTGTGGTGGGGGGGGAGGGATATAATGAACACAGGGCATCTGTCTGTGGCAAAGGTGAGAGCTCTAGCCTCTAGCCCAGCCAGACTAGAAACACAATAATTTGACATTTTACAATAAACTTCAGTTTGTAATGAAATACAGGAATGTGTTTTTACCGGTTACTGCCACATCACTGAGCTTTCTACATGTCTTAGGTATGAATGAGATGTTTCTACAGAGATGAAGCCCAGTGGTCAGACAGCTGTGTTGACTTTACTGTCCCCATGTCTCAGGTATGAATGAGATGTTTCTACAGAGATGAAGCCCAGTAGTCAGACAGCTTTGTTGACTTTATTGTCCCCATGGGTACATTTCTGTATCATGTACATTTTTAAAGTGGCATTTAAATACAGTAGACAAAAAATGGACAATGCAAAATTCATAACAGTTACATACATTATATAAAAATGAAAGAAACTAGCTGTGCTGGCCTTACTGGTGGATAGGAACATTAGCCCAAGCTGTTTAGTAGGGATATCACACCTGGCACAAATTATTATCTAGTTGTGTTTTTCCTCCCAGGGGGAGTCCTATACCTGCACCCAGAGGAGAGTAGTTCAAAGTTCAGGTACAGGGGGTGGCTTGCTGAGGGCCCTGACTTTAAAGATCTCATCACCTTGCTTGCTGTGGTGATTATCCTTCTCAGCATATTTTCTGGCTGACAGTGGCATTGCCAAACCAACAAACAATGCAAAAAGTTCAAATACTCTCAATGAAAGATTTGTAAAAGAGAGTCAGTATAGTTCAGTCATCATGAAAAGATCCCAGCTTTTTGAGAAAGTACAGTCTCTGCTGACTCTTATTGTAGATCAGGTCTGAACATTTACTCCGCTGAAGCTTATTGTAGATCAGGTCTGAACATTTACTCCACTGAAGCTTATTGTAGATCAGGTCTGAACATTTACTCCGCTGAAGCTTATTGTAGATCAGGTCTGAACATTTACTCTGCTGAAGCTTATTGTAGATCAGGTCTGAACATTTACTCTGCTGAAGCTTATTGTAGATCAGGTCTGAATATTTACTCTGCTGAAACTTATTGTTGAGGAGAACACTCAAGATATTTGTATTCCTCTACAATCTCTATGTTCTGAGCTCTGATAGATGTTGCAGAGGTAGGTGTTGTTCGCTTCCTATCTATGCACATCTCTTTGGTCTTGTTGGTATTGAGGACCAAGTGTGATTCATCACACCACTCTACAAAGTAATTTAGGACTGGGCCATGACAGTGGGCGGCTGTTCCTTCCCTTGCTGGAACAAAAACGGTACCGGCTGCGTGCCAACCCAGTAGCGACGAACCTAACGATTCTGCTTGTAGAATAGCATTGCTCCTCAGTGGCCAACAACTTGAGTGCACGACAACTTGAGATCACGAACCCACATGTGGGGGAGACAACAATTTTTTTGTATATATTTTTTTTTACGAGGGCTTTTCAGCGTACATCCAGTTATAAGCCAATCACACTTCATATGCAATGTAGGCTATGGGATGGCAGCTAGCTAAGAGCACACAACGCAATGCACACAACACTAAATACTTCCTCCAAGCTATCTAAACACTGTAGTTAGTATTGACATTATAACTAAATCACAATGGATTAGCTAGTTTCCATGAAACAGCTACCTGTGTTAGCTGCCGAGTTAGAGCAGTGTCCTTAGCTAGCTAGCTATGTTGTGCTAGCTAGCGAATATGCTAACATTAACTAGCTAGCTAAACATTTGGCTATGGGCTGGCACTGGCAATATGTTTCTTCGTCATCTTGCTAGGTAGTTACCTAGCTGTGGCCATCTGGCCAGTATCAACAAGGGCTTTCGACAAAATAGCAACATAGCGCAGATAGCTTGGAATCTAGACCATAAGCAATATGCACATATACGCATTGCCAAACAACGCTACTGCCACCTTCTGGTTGGGAGTATTTTAACAAGGTTGAGTAGCTGACGACTTCCAAGGTCTTTGCTGTGTGAACACAAAAGAGATTGACTGCCGACACTCTGTTCAGAGGTGCTAAGTACTGTCGTCAGGCAAACGTTTGACAATCCTACCGGTGTGTCTGAGCTTTTAGAGAAAGGGAGACACTCTTCTGTGCGTCTGTCACAGCTGAAGATCTACACAGAAGAAAAGGGCTGTTTGTCTGAGAGGAGGAATGAAAAGGAAGGCAGGGGGAGAGAGAGATCAGGGCCTGATGTACTCAACAGTCCAGAGAGAGGAGTGTGAGAAAGCCATCAAGGAGACCACACCTCTGTTCAAATGAAGAAGCACCAGTAACCACCAGGCCCCTCTCTACCATCCCCTTCCCCAGACCCTCACTACCATCCCCTCCCCCAGACCCTCACTACCACTGGTGGTCCTGGAGGTAGAGGTCAGTGTTGCCAGATTGGGTAGTTTCACACCTAAAGAAAATGGGATGCAAGAAAACATACAAACCCCGCCCACCCAAGGGGCAGGATTTTGGTTCTGTTTGTACTAGAAAGTGTCAATAGAATATGTGAATACTGGTAGAGCTATACCGGCCTTGGAATGGGGAAGAAACCCAACCAGCCTCCGAGCAGCCTCTTAGTAGGCTTGTTCAGCCTTTGTTTAACCCAAAAGATGTTCCTACATCAGATATGTTCATGTTTAGCCTCTGGAAGACTATACTTAGACTGAAAACTCAGAGTGGATCCTGCTGAACAACTAGCAGTGAGTAATGATAGGATGTGTAAACAGAACACTGAGGGACAGAGAGCGACTGGACATGCCTAGCTCTGGAACACAGTCCTAGTGGTGCCTGGATTCTTCACTGATTTATTTAGCTCTTAATGAAAGAAGAGAGAAGACAACGCAGGGAAAGACAAACAGAAAGAGAAGAGAAGGGGAAGCTGCTGCTACTTTGGACGACAATGATGAGTTGTGTCTTGTTTGCTGAGGTGCCAAGGTAATTCACTGTAGAACAGTCGAGGACTCACACATACTACCGCATAACTAATAGATTGCTGCTGTTAAGAGACCCACACTTTCACACACAGAGTACTTACATAGAGAGTAGTGTACCCTTTGGAGTCATGCACTGTATGCCTTGACTGCACACACACACACACACACACACACACACACACACACACACACACACACACACACACACACACACACACACACACACACACACACACACACACACACACACACACACACACACACACACACACACACACACATAACTGATTTACTGGCTCCCTGAAGGCCTGATGAAACACTGTCTGCATGACCTCACTTCCAGTTGCTGCAGCCAGAGGGAGGATGGACAGACAGTAACCCGCTGAGGGGTAGAGGAATTGGAGGACACACACACACGCACACATTTCCACTCTGGTTGTGTTACTGGCTGGGAATCTGCCCCCTTGACCTTTCCCGTGTCATGCTTTAGGGGAGGTGGTCGGATCCTGACCTGTGACCCCCACATTGGCCCTCGAAACAAATTCAATCAATTTGTCTTTGGGGGTTAATAATGTTTTCCATCCTATCTATCTATATACCAGTTATAAAACTGAACCTCAACTCAAAGTCTCAATTACAGTTCCAGCGAGTTTAAGGATGATGTCTGATGTGATGACATCATGAGGTTTTCCAACATCTATCCCTCGTCTCTTAAATCATCCTTCAATATGAATTTCTCTTAAATAGTATTTTGCCTGCTGATGTCTGACTTTAAATTATAGTATGGCTATATAGGGAAATGCCTTTTTGAAAGTAAACCCCATCACTCAAGCTTGTGGCGTCAAGCGAGTTTTAGAAGATACATTTTCAGCTGACAACTTTCTTCTTTAATCGGTGCAATGTGCCGAGGAGTGAGGAAAAACCTGGCCACATTTCCTGGCAAGCCCTGGTAGAATCTAATGCCGTATGGACCATGACTTCAGATCAGTCCTCAGCAAAGCTGCATTTATGAAAATGGTCAGAAGGTAATTACTACGAATGGCTTCTTCAAACAGGTGAGATGACAGAGGTACCGGGAGGCCAAGGCCAGACTCAGCGAGATGACTGAGCACGTAGGGTGCGTCCCAAATGGCACCCTATTCTCAGTGAACTACTTTTGACCAGTGTATTATATAGGGAATAGGGGGCTGTAGGAGCTGTGTATCATATTTAGTAGTATTATTATTATTCAACTGGTGTGGGAACTAGTGTGAATCATATCATATTATTTTTGTTTGTAATTTGTTTGTAATAAAAACAAATTCATGGATTTCTCTATTTTATTGGTTGTGAAAGATGGAATTATCCCCAAGTCACTAGTAAGTGGCATCAATCACTTTTTAGTGTTTTCCACTATAAACTGGTGAGATGACAGAATAACCGGGAGGCTAGGTCACGACTGGGTGTGTAAGTAGACCAAGGCGCAGCGCAGTAGTAGTTCCACATATTCTTTATTTAATGTATATACTAAACGTAGAACTACTCAAAACAAGAATAAAGTCAAACATGTACTTCCTCTTCTTCCTCTTCTCCCTCTCTTCCTCTTCTCCCTCTCTTCCTCTTCTTCCTCTTCTCCCTCTCTTCTTCTTCTCCCTCTCTTCCACTCTTCCTCTTCTCCCTCTCTTCCTCTTCTCCCTCTCTTCCTCTTCTCCCTCTCTTCCTCTTCTTCCTCTTCTCCCTCTCTCCCTCTCTTCCTCTCCTCCCTCTCTTCCTCTTCTCCTCTCTCCCTCTCTTCCTCTTCTTCCTCTCTTCCTCTTCTCCCTCTTCTCCCTCTCTTCCTCTCCCTCTCTTCCTCTTCTCCCTCTCTTCCTCTCTTCCTCTCTCCCTCTTCTCCCTCTCTTCCTCTTCTCCCTCTCTTCCTCTCTTCCTCTCTTCTCCTCTTCAGACTGACATACAAGACAATGAACCACACAACGGTGTGGGACATGACAACTAAAGTAGGATCTCCAATCAGAGACAACGCATAGCAGCTGCCTCTACTCACTGTATACTTGTTTTGACCAGTGCATTATACACTGAGTGTACAAAACATTAGGAACACCTTCCTAATATTAAGTTGCACCCCCTTTCACCCTCAGAACAGCCTCAATTCGTCGGGGCATGGACTGTACAAGGTGTTGAAAGCGTTCCACAGGGATGCTGGCCCATGTTGACTCCAATGCTTCCTACAGTTGTGTCAAGTTGGCTGGATGTCCTTTGGGTGGTGGACCATTCTTGATACACACGGGAAACTGTTAACCGTGAAAAATCCAGCAGCGTTGCAGTTCTTGACACACTCAAACTGGCACCAACCACCATACCCCGTTCAAAGGCACTTTCCCGTTCACCCTCGGAATGGCACACATAAACAATCCATGTCTCAATTGTCTCAAGGGTTAAAAATCCTTCTTGAACCTGTCTCCTCCCCTTAATGTCTCTCAAGTCTCAGGAGTCAAAACAACTTGAACTGTTAAATGCTTGCCATTACCATCTTCACTTCCTATCAACCATGGTGTACTTAACAGTTACACTTCTCAAGCCTGGCCTCAGAGCCATTCAAAACACATTCACTTCTAGGTAAAAATCAGGGCCGACTCTTTAGAAACCGAAGCCTCTTATGGTCTAACTAGCTGCTGAGAGTTCACACTCATTCTATTACTCACATTGGCACACATAACATAACTATGCTACGGCCCTTGTGTTTTTATGATCAAACATGTTTAGCTGTTGAAAGCCATATGAATCATATTATAGCCACTCACACATTGTTTCAACATGAAGGAAAACAGTCCATGCATGTGTCTTTCACATGACGTCATCTCTTCCAAGCTGCTGCTTGTATTTATACCTTTCATCACACTTGGTGAGGCCAGACCTGGGTTCAAATATGATTTGATATATTTTGAATTACTTTAGCTGCCTTTGATTGAGCTTGCCTGGTGCAATTGAACCAATAGAACAGTCGCAGAACTGTGAAACCCGCCCCATCTGGTACTCCAGGCAGTAGAGGACTCCCACAGAAGACTATACATATACAGACAACTCAAGAGTGGATCCTGCTGAACAACTAGCAGTGAGTAATGATAGGATGTGTAAACAGAACACTGAGGGACAGAGAGCGACTGGACATGCCTAGCTCTGGAACACAGTCCTAGTGGTGCCTGGATTCTTCACTGATTTATTTAGCTCTTAATGAAAGAAGAGAGAAGACAACGCAGGGAAAGACAAACAGAAAGAGAAGAGAAGGGGAAGCTGCTGCTACTTTGGACGACAATGATGAGTTGTGTCTTGTTTGGCAAGATACATGTGTCTTTCACATGATGTAATCTCTTCCAAGCTGTTGCTTGTATTTATAGCTTTTATTATACTTGGTGAGGCCAGACCTGGGTTCAATTATTATTCAGTATATTTTCAATTAATTTAGCTGCCTTTGATTGAGCTTGCCTGGTGCAATTGAACCAATAGAACAGTCGCAAAACTGTGAAACCCGCCCCATCTGGCACTCCAGGCAGGCTAAAGCAAATGCTCAAAGTATTGGAGAAACTTCAAATAGTATTTTAACCCAGGTCAGGGTGAGGCCAGTTCAGGCAACATGACCCAGCCCAGAGATGGGTGGTGGATAAGCAGCACTGGGAGAGGAGGATCCTTTGTCTGGGACTGTGTGCAATCTCTTATGTTAAACTTGCTATCTAGTCAACAATGCAGGTCAGAAAACGGAATTAGGATGGGGCATTGAGGGCAGTCAGGTTTACTATATCCTCTCTAGACTGTATAATAAGATCACATGGTATTTTGTATATATAACATACAGTAATGAGTAGAAAATGGTCCCAGCAGACACAGGCTGGAAGTTGAGAATAAAAAACTGTGGGATTACTTGTGAGGAGAGAGGGCAATGCATGTTGGGTTATAAGAGAACAGCCACAGACAGATGAACGCAGACAGACAGACAGGCAGGCAGGCTGACAGACAGACGGACCGACCGACCGACCGACGGATGGACGGACCGACCGACCGACCGACGGGTGCACACACACACATCTTTCCACTTGCTCTGCATGGATGGTAATGAAGTTAGCGCCAGTTAAAGTGTGTGGACTGTGATTTCGTCACAAGGCCTGGTAAGCTAGAACTGGAGTCTCTGAGTTCTGACACGGGTGGACTTTCCCTGGTCTTGACAACATGGCGACAGGGTCACTACTATGTGGGTCTATTCTATGTACCCAACGTACTAGACGTCCAGTTCTTAAAGTCCTTAGTCGAATACTAATTCTATTACTCCTCTGTTCCTCTGGTGATGTAGAGGTAAACCCAGGTCCTGTAGCCCCCAGTACTACACCTATTCCCCAGGCGCTCTCATTTGTTGATTTCTGTAACCGTAAAAGCCTTGGTTTCATGCATGTTAACATTAGAAGCCTCCTCCCTAAGTTTGATTTATTCACTGCATTAGCACACTCCGCCAACCCGGATGTCCTAGCTGTGTCTGAATCCTGGCTTAGGAAGGCCACCAAAAATTCGGAAATTTCCATCCCCAACTACAACATTTCCCGTCAAGATAGAACTGCCAAAGGAGGTGGAGTTGCAATCTACTGCAGAGATAACCTGCAGAGTTCTGTCATACTGTCCAGGTCTGTGCCCAAACAGTTTGAGCTTCTACTTTTAAAAATCCACCTATCCAGAAATAAGTCTCTCACTGTTGCCGCCTGTTACAGACCCCCCTCAGCCCCCAGCTGTGCCCTGGACTCCATATGTGAATTGATTGCCCCCCATCTATCTTCAGAGTTTGTACTGTTAGGTGACTTAAACTGGGATATGCTTAACACCCCGGCTGTCTTTCAATCTAAGATAGATGCCCTCAATCTCACACAAATTATCAAGGAACCCACCAGGTACAACCCAAAATCCGTAAACATGGGTACCATTATTGATATCATCCTGACTAACTTGCCCTCCAAATACACCTCCTCTGTTTTCAACCAGGATCTCAGCGATCACTGCCTCATCGCCTGTGTTCGCAATGGGTCAGCGGCCAAACGACCACCCCTTATCACTGTCAAACGCTCCCTAAAACACTTTTGCGAGCAGGCCTTTCTATTCGATCTGGCCCAGGTATCCTGGAAGGATATTGACCTCATCCCGTCAGTAGAGGACGCCTGGTTGTTCTTTAAAAGTGCTTTCCTCACCATCCTAAATAAGCATGCCCCTTTTAAAAAATGTAGAACTAAGAATAGATATAGCCCTTGGTTCACCCCAGACTTGACTGCACTAGACCAACACAAAAACATCCTGTGGCGCACTGCATTAGCATCGAATAGCCCCCGCGATATGCAGCTATTCAGGGAAGTCAGGAACAAGTACACCCAGTCAGTTAGGAAAGCAAAGGCCAGCTTTTTCAAACAGAAATTTGCTTCCTGTAGTACTAACTCCAAAAAGTTCTGGGACACTGTAAAGTCCATGGAGAATAAGAGCACCTCCTCCCAGTTGCCCACTGCACTGAGGCTCGGAAACACTGTTACCACCGATAAATCCACGATTATTGAAAATTTCAATAAGCATTTTGCTACGGCTGGCCATGCTTTCCATCTGACTACCCCTACCCCGGTCAACAGCTCTGCACCCCCGGCAGCTACTTGCCCAAGCCCCCCCCGCTTCTCCTTCACCCAAATCCTGACAGCTGATGTTCTGAAAGAGCTGCTAAGTCTGGACCCCTACAAATCTGCTGGGCTAGATAATCTGGACCCTCTCTTTCTGAAATTATCAGCCAAAATTGTTGCAACACCTATCACTAGCCTGTTCAACCTCTCTTTCGTATCGTCTGAGATCCCTAGAGATTGGAAAGCTGCCGCGGTCATCCCCCTCTTCAAAGGAGGAGACACTCTAGACCCAAACTGTTATAGACCAATATCCATCCTGCCCTGCCTTTCTAAAGTTTTCGAAAGCCAAGTTAACAAACAGATAACTGACCACTTCGAATCCCACCGTACCTTCTCTGCTATGCAATCTGGTTTCCGAGCTGGTCATGGGTGCACCTCAGCTACGCTCAAGGTATTGAACGATATCATAACCGCCATCGATAAAAGACAGTACTGTGCAGCCGTTTTCATCGACCTGGCTAAGGCTTTCGACTCTGTCAATCACCGCATTCTTATTGGCAGACTCAACAGCCTTGGTTTCTCAAGTGACTGCCTTGCTTGGTTCTCTAACTACTTTGCAGACAGAGTTCAGTGTGTCAAATCGGAGGGCCTATTGTCCGATCCTCTGGCAGTCTCTATGGGGGTGCCACAGGGTTCAATTCTTGGGCCAACCCTTTTCTCTATATATATCAACGATGTTGCTCTCGCTGCTGGTGACTCTCTCATCCATCTCTACGCAGATGACACCATTCTGTATACAACTGGACCCTCTTTGGATACTGTGTTTACTAACCTTCAATCAAGCTTCAATGCCATACAACACTCCTTCCGTGGCCTACAACTGCTCTTAAACGCTAGTAAAACTAAGTGCATGCTTTTCTATCGAACAATGCCAGCACCCGCCCACCGGACTATCATCACTACTCTCGACGGATCCGAATTAGAATACGTGGACACCTACAAATACCTAGGCATCTGGTTAGACTATAAACTCAACTTCCAGACTCACATCAACCATCTCCAATCCAAAATTAAATCCAGAATTGGCTTCCTATTTCGCAACAGAGCCTCCTTCACTCATGCTGCCAAACATGCCCTTGTAAAACTGACTATCCTACCGATCCTTGATTTTGGCGATGTCATTTACAAACTAGCCTCCAACACTCTACTTAGCAAATTGGATGTAGTCTATCATAGTGCCATCCGTTTTGTCACCAAAGCCCCTTACACTACCCACCACTGCGACCTGTATGCTCTCGTTGGCTGGCCTTCACTATACATTCGTCGCCAAACCCACTGGCTCCAGGTCATCTATAAGTCTTTATTAGGTAAATCCCCGCCCTATCTCAGCTCACTGGTCACCATAGCAACACCCACCCGTAGCATGCGCTCCAGCAGGTATATCTCACTGGTCACCCCCAAAGCCAACACCTCCTTTGGCCGCCATTCCTTCCAGTTCGCTGCTGCCAATGACTGGAACGAATTGCAAAAATCATTGAAGCTAGAGGTTCCTATCTCCCTCAATACCTTTAAGCATCAGCTGTCAAAGCTGCTTATCGATCGCTGCACCTGTATATAGCCCTTCTGTAAATAGCCCACACTACTACCTCATCCCCATATTTATTTTTGTTTATTTTTCACTAATCTTGCACTCCAGTATCTCTATTTGCACATCATAATTTGCACATCCTTCATTCCTGTGTTAATGATGATAATTCTGTAATTTATTTCTACTCTATAGTCTATTTATTGTCCTACCTCCCAACCTTACTGCATTTTTGCACTACATTTTGCACTCTGTTTATAGATTTTCTATTGTGTTTTTTTGACTGTTTGTTTAATGTGTAACTCTGTGTTGTTATTTGTCGCACTGCTTTGCTTTGTCTTGGCCAGGTCGCAGTTGCAAATGAGAACTTGTTCTCAACTGACCTACCTGGTTAAATAAAGGTGAAATAAAAAAAAAAATAAACTACCTGCCACATAAAGGGCACGCTGACACCTTGTGTGTGACATAATGTTCAAACATACACAAACACAAGTTGATGAAAAGGGACAAGGCAATGGAAGGGGTGGGAGAGGAGAGGAGGGTCAGACTGTCAGACACACAGAAACAAAGAGACTGAAGGGGGCCAAAAATGAGACCGGTTATGACCAGACATATGAAAACGGTTAGGATACTAGAAGCAAGTTCATTTTATGAGGGTGAGGTAAAATGCTGTGGCTTTTTGTACACGTGACGTCTGCAGACTCTTATAGATACTAAGGTCTTAACCTGAGTAAATTGTTTATTTAGTGTAACAACATCTGTGGCATTCAAAGGGATTGCACAAGCAGCATAACTAAGTTCAATCGAAACTGCTACTGTGGGTTTAAACTAGACCTAACTTGCCCTTGTCTCAAAAAAGTGATGTTCAATGAAGTCAGTCTAATCCTAGCCAACTGTTTCGGTTCCCTTCCTATTGTCTTACCTGTTTGCTCTTGTTGAACCTTGATTTCACCCTCCGGTAAAGCTACACTACCAGCACATTTACCATCCTTTACCTTATAATTAGTGTTTTTCTCCCAGAACAAGCGTTACACTCCACCAGCCAGTTCACAGGTGGCTGCTTTGGAGGAAAGCCAAGTCTGGCACTAAACTGGAAAACAAAAGCACAGTTTATTCTGGCTTAGCTTTCACTTTCTTTTACAAGCCTCCATCTACCTTCTTCCACCTCCCAGTGAGATCTAGTGCTGTTGGTTTTCCATTGGCATATGTGCTCAAACCAGGGGCCACACCACACGCCCCTCTCTGCCCGTGGGTCTACTCTGTGCGTCCTTGACCAACCAGATCCCATTACAGCCCTTTCCACTGATGGAGCTCTGAGCTGGGCTGTGTGGAGGAGCGGAGCACTGACACTCAGCTGACCCCTGACCCACCAGGTACGCAGCGTTACACTGGCTCTGCTCTGTGATGATAGCCTCTCCAGAGCCATAGTTCTACCCACGTGCTAACATTAGAGCCCACTGGCCAGCTCTGCAGTGCCTGCCTGTCTGTTGACTGTAGACCCAGAGCCAGCCGCTGAGGATCTACTCTTGGGCGAAATTAAGGGCTGGGGTGGGCATCTCTGCTTCTCAAGACCCACCGTCGGTGCCGTGGTACGAC
The DNA here is from genome assembly GCA_023634145.1 of Thymallus thymallus. NCBI lineage: Eukaryota > Metazoa > Chordata > Actinopteri > Salmoniformes > Salmonidae > Thymallus > Thymallus thymallus. The sequence goes on from CM042379.1 coordinate 2,713,833, forward strand.
TCACTGAAGAATCAAGTAATTTTCTGGATGGAATATGGGACATTTTTTCATTTTGCACAGGTGAATGGCAGAATGTGGAGTATGGAGGTTCACTTGAGTATACATAAGCTTGAAAGTGGAAAAGCAGGCTAGTGAATGAGGGTTTGAATAAGTGTGAGAGAGGGTGATGGTGAGTGGGCGAGGTAAGGGAGGGGATATACCAAGTGGGAACAGCTGCCATTCCAGAGTGTTTATGGTAAAGTTAACTATGTAGAGCATTTCACAGTATTTTACTGTACAGTATTTCTCCATATGTAGGGCACTAAAGACTTTAAAACCTAGATTACCCCAAAGCCTCAGAGGCTTCCAGATAGCAAACAGATTGGCTTTCAGCAGAAGACAGACAATAGTGTGTCAAATTTCTAAAGTCTTCGAAAGCCGAGTTACAGATAACTGACCACTTCGAATCCCACCGTACCTTCTCTGCTATGCAATCTGGTTTCCGAGCTGGTCATGGGTGCACCTTAGCTACGCTCAAGGTACTGAATGATATCATAACCGCCATTGATAAAAGACAGTACTGTGCAGCCGTCTTCATTGACCTGGCCAAGGCTTTCGACTCTGTCAATCACCGCATTCTTATTGGCAGACTCAACAGCCTTGGTTTCTCAAGTGACTGCCTTGCCTGGTTCTCCAACTACTTCGCAGACAGAGTTCAGTGTGTCAAATCGGAGGGCCTATTGTCCGATCCTCTGGCAGTCTCTATGGGGGTGCCACAGGGTTCAATTCTTGGGCCAACCCTTTTCTCTATATACATCAACGATGTCGCTCTCGCTGCTGGTGACTCTCTGATCCATCTCTACGCAGATGACACCATTCTGTATACATCTGGCCCCTCTTTGGACACTGTGTTTACTAACCTTCAAACAAGCTTCAATGCCATACAACACTCCTTCCGTGGCCTCCAACTGCTCTTAAACGCTAGTAAAACTAAGTGCATGCTTTTCTACCGAACACTGCCCGCACCCGCCCACCGGACTATCATCACTACTCTCGACGGGTCCGACTTAGAATACGTGGACACCTACAAATACCTAGGCATCTGGTTAGACTGTAAACTCAACTTCCAGACTCACATCAACCATCTCCAATCCAAAATTAAATCCAGAATTGGCTTCCTATTTCGCAACAAAGCCTCCTTCACTCATGCTGCCAAACATGCCCTTGTAAAACTGACTATCCTACCGATCCTTGATTTCGGCGATGTCATTTACAAACTAGCCTCCAACACTCTACTTAGCAAATTGGATGTAGTCTATCACAGTGCCATCCGTTTTGTTACCAAAGCCCAATACACTACCCATCACTGCGACCTGTATGCTTTCGTTGGCTGGCCTTCATTATATATTCGTCGCCAAACCCACTGGCTCCAGGTCATCTATAAGTCTTTATTAGGTAAATCCCCGCCCTATCTCAGCTCACTGGTCACCATAGCAACACCCACCCGTAGCATGCGCTCCAGCAGGTATATCTCACTGGCCACCCCCAAAGCCAACACCTCCTTTGGCCGCCATTCCTTCCAGTTCGCTGCTGCCAATGACTGGAACGAATTGCAAAAATCATTGAAGCTAGAGGTTCCTATCTCCCTCACTAACTTTAAGCATCAGCTGTCAAAGCTGCTTATCGATCACTGCACCTGTATATAGCCCTTCTGTAAATAGCCCATCCTACTACCTCATCCCCATATTTATTTTTGTTATTTTCGCTAATCTTGCACTCCAGTATCTCTATTTGCACATCATAATTTGCACATCCTTCATTCCTGTGTTAATGCTAACCTGTAATTTATATCACCACTATGGTCTATTTATTGTCCTACCTCCTAACCTTACTGCATTTTGCACTACATTTTGCACTCTGTATATAGATTCTCTATTGTGTTTTTGACTATGTTTGTTTACTGTGTAACTCTGTGTTGTTTTTGTCTCACTGCTTTGCTTTGTCTTGGCCAGGTCACAGTTGCAAATGAGAACTTGTTCTCAACTGACCTACCTGGTTAAATAAAGGTGAAAAAAAAAAAAAAAAATGCATCGGACTACATCTTTTCATACTCAGAAAAGGCAAAGGCGACAGCCTCTATTTTGACTAATGCTCTCAGCTAAAAGGACATTTCATTTGGCGACTTTGGGTCTTTTGAGCATGATGCTATACTGTTTAAATGTTAGCCACCAGTGCTGGCCATAACCCTGTATAGGCACCGCCCCACTTTCTTTAGTGATCTCTCTGAACTATTGTCTATTGTCCTTGAGAACTATGATCAATTCATTGTGTTGGGTCATTTTAATATTCTTGTTGACAGAGAGACTGACTCCAACGCCATTGATTTTATGAATCTTTTGAGCTCTATGGACTTTATCCAACATGTTACTGGGCCCACCCATAACTGCGGCCATACTCTGGACCTGGTTACTACCAAGGGGCTTTCTGTTGGGTGGGCTCTATTGTTGATGTTGCTTTATCTGATCACCACTGTGTATTTTTACTACCTTGTTGCCCGTAGCACAGGCTAATACTGAACACATTAGTAAGAAACACTATATTACCTCTGAAGTTGCTGCAGATTTTATTGAGTTTATGAACAATACTCCATCACCTATTCTGCCTTCCACTTGTATGATTTAACTGATAACTTTAATAGCAAATGAAGGGCAACCATTGATGCTATAGCTCCAGTAAGGTTGAAAAAGGCCACATCCTAATGGAGAGCCTCTTGGCAGCGTTACCAGAAAGCACAGCATTGATTTTCACTGCTACGCAGACGATACACAACTTTACATTTCTGTGTCACCAAATGATTTTCGCTCCACGGATGAATTATTAAACCAAATCAAATCAAATGTTATTTGTCACATGCGCCGAATACAACAGGTGTAGACCTTACAGTGAAATGCTTACCTACAGTGGGGAGAACAAGTATTTGATACACTGCCGATTTTGCAAGTTTTCCCACTTACAAAGCATGTAGAAGTCTGTAATTTTTATCATAGGTACTCTAAAACAAAAATCCAGAAAATCACATTGTATGATTTTTAAGTAATTAATTTGCATTTTATTGCATGACATAAGTATTTGATACATCAGAAAAGCAGAACTTAATATTTGGTACAGAAACCTTTGTTTGCAATTACAGAGATCATACGTTTCCTGTAGTTCTTGACCAGGTTTGCAAACACTGCAGCAGGGATTTTGGCCCACTCCTCCATACAGACCTTCTCCAGATCCTTCAGGTTTCAGGGCTGTCGCTGGGCAATACGGACTTTCAGCTCCCTCCAAAGATTTTCTATTGGGTTCAGGTCTGGAGACTGGCTAGGCCACTCCAGGACCTTGAGATGCTTCTTACGGAGCCACTCCTTAGTTGCCCTGGCTGTGTGTTTCGGGTCGTTGTCATGCTGGAAGACCCAGCCACGACCCATCTTCAATGCTCTTACTGAGGGAAGGAGGTTGTTGGCCAAGATCTCGCAATACATGGCCCCATCCATCCTCCCCTCAATACGGTGCAGTCGTCCTGTCCCCTTTGCAGAAAAGCATCCCCAAAGAATGATGTTTCCACCTCCATGCTTCACGGTTGGGATGGTGTTCTTGGGGTTGTACTCATCCTTCTTCTTCCTCCAAACACGACGAGTGGAGTTTAGACCAAAAAGCTCTATTTTTGTCTCATCAGACCACATGACCTTCTCCCATTCCTCCTCTGGATCATCCAGATGGTCATTGGCAAACTTCAGACGGGCCTGAACATGCGCTGGCTTGAGCAGGGGGACCTTGCGTGCGCTGCAGGATTTTAATCCATGACGGCGTAGTGTGTTACTAATGGTTTTCTTTGAGACTGTGGTTCCAGCTCTCTTCAGGTCATTGACCAGGTCCTGCCGTGTAGTTCTGGGCTGATCCCTCACCTTCCTCATGATCATTGATGCCCCACAAGGTGAGATATTGCATGGTGCCCCAGACCGAGGGAGATTGACCGTCATCTTGAACTTCTTCCATTTTCTAATAATTGCGCCAACAGTTGTTGCCTTCTCACCAAGCTGCTTGCCTATTGTCCTGTAGCCCATCCCAGCCTTGTGCAGGTCTACAATTTTATCCCTGATGTCCTTACACAGCTCTCTGGTCTTGGCCATTGTGGAGAGGTTGGAGTCTGTTTGATTGAGTGTGTGGACAGGTGTCTTTTATACAGGTAACGAGTGCAGTTAATACAGGTAATGAGTGGAGAACAGGAGGGCTTCTTAAAGAAAAACTAACAGGTCTGTGAGAGCCGGAATTCTTACTGGTTGGTAGGTGATCAAATACTTATGTCATGCAATAAAATGCAAATTAATTATTTAAAAATCATACAATGTGATTTTCTGGATTTTTGTTTTAGATTCCGTCTCTCACAGTTAAAGTGTACCTATGATAAAAAATTACAGACCTCTACATGCTTTGTAAGTAGGAAAACCTGCAAAATCGGCAGTGTATCAAATACTTGTTCTCCCCACTGTACAAGCCCTTAACCAACAATGCTTTAAGAAGTTTTTAAGAAAATGGTCACTGTCGGGACGACGTCATCGATGCACTTATTGATGAAGCCAGTGATTGACTGATGTGGTGTCGGAAGAATTCCGGAGCATATTCCAGTCTGTGCTAGCAAATTAGTCCTATAGCTTAGCATTTTCTTCATCTGACCACTTTCTTAAGACCGAGTCACTGGTGCTTCCTGCTTTAGTTTTTGCTTGTAAGCAGGAATCAGGATAGAATTATTGCCAAATGGAGGGCGAGGGAGAGCATTGTACGCGTCTCTGTGTGTGGAGTAAAGGTGGTCTAGAGTTTTTTTCCCTCTGGTTGCACATTTAACATGTTGATATAAATTAGGTAGAATGGATTTCCGTTTCCCTGCATTAAGGTCCCTGACCACTAGGAGCGCCGCCTCTGAATGAGCATTTTCCTGTTTGCTTATGCCCTCATACAGCTCAGTTTCAGTGCCAGCATCAGTTTGAGGTGGTATATAGACAGCTACGAAAAATATTGATGAAAACTCTCTTGGTAAATAGCGTGGTCTACAGCTTATCATGAGATACTCTACCTCAGGCGAGCAAAACCTTGAGACTTCCTTAGATGTCGTGCACCAGCTGTTGTTTACAAATATATATAGACCTCCGCCCCTTATCTTGCCAGAGCCCGCTGTTCTGTCCTGCCGAAAAATATTAAAACCCGCCAGCTGTATGTTATTCATGTCATCGTTCAGCCATGTTTCTGTGAAACATAAGATATTACAGTTTTTAATGTCCCGTTGGTAAGATATTCGTGATCGTACCTCGTCTAATTTATTTTCCAATGATTGTATGTTGGCTTGTAATACTGATGGTAAAGTCAGATTACCCACTCGCCGTCGGACCCTTACAAGGCACCCCGACCTGCGTCCCCGATATCGCCATCTCTTTCTCCTGGGAGTCACAGGGATTTCGGCCTTGTCGGATGCTTGAAGTACATCCCTCCCCTCCGACTCGTTGAAGAAAATTCCTCGTCCAGTCCAAGGTGAGTAACCGCTGTCCTGATATCCAAAAGCCATTTTCGGTCGTAAGAGACGATGGCAGAAACATTATGAACAAAATAAGTTACAAATAACGCAAAAAACACACATTTAAACACCAGGTAAAAAACCTAGGTGTAATTTTACATTCTGAACTCAATCTCGAATCACACATTAGGAATGTGACTAGGGCTGTGGAGGTCACAACATTTCGTCAGCCGGTGATTGTCAAGCAAATAACTGTCAGTCTCACAGTAATTGACCGTAATTAACATAAACACATTTAGCATCTACTGGCTTCTACACTTAACCTACAAGCCATTTTAAAAAGTCTAATAAATCCATGTAATATAGCCTACACCTTCACAATAAATCCATTATTTATTTTACAGGTCTAAAGAAGCATGATATGAAGAAAATGTAGTCTATTTCAGAAGAAAAGAATAGCATACTCTGAGTTGTCCTCATGTTAGGTCCTAATGTGGCTATGCCAAATGGCTGTGGGCTGCACTAGTTCATTTAGCAGACAAGATTTGCTTAAAATTCCGTGGCATTATGGTATGAAGAATAAAATTGAACAAACCTGAATAAAATATAAATATTTTCTCCTAACGATTTGAGAGAGTGTTCACATGCGGCTATTCTGTGTTGAGCGTTAACAAAGAAACAGGTTCTCCTATATACTTAATTTAGAGTTAATGTTTCATAATGTTTCATATGTCTGGTCATAACCGGTCTCATTTTTGGCCCCCTTCAGTCTCTTTGTTTCTGTGTGTCTGACAGTCTGACCCTCCTCTCCTCTCCCACCCCTTCTATTGCCTTGTCCCTTTTCATCAACTTGTGTTTGTGTATGTTTGAACATTATGTCACACACAAGGTGTGAGCGTGCCCAAAGCAGCCATATTCCATCCAGAAAATTACTTGGGCTATTTGTTTTAATTGTTAACACATTGTAAGGTTGCATGATGCGACTAATGATGATTTGAAAAAAGCTGCTTGAAAGGCATGAGCTCTGCTTGGTTTTTTTGCGCAGGCTGTACACACTTCATCAGTCTCTCATTCACAATTTGACCAGCACTTGATAATGCCTCGAATTTCATGGCGTAATGCACCCTAAAAAATCCATGCCTTTTGCGGCCTGGAGTGCTGCCTTGTGCCCTTCTCCCAGAGTGCTGCCTTGTGCCCTTCTCCCTGAGTGTGCTGGGCAATCCGAAGCGCCTCTCACTGACATGGCTCTCCGTCACGTGATCGGGTCTTTCTCACAGGCTACAAGTGAAGACAGAGACATCGGGGAACTGCACGTCCTTATCCAATTCCATATTGAAGATATTGGAAGAACTGTCCACATCTACTTTTCACCAGCCAACAAGATGAGTAGGCCTAACCAACAGCAAAAGCACCAGCCTGTCAATCTACTTTCCCCCATAGTACAAAAGTTGACCTATTATATTCTGTGTTTGAGAAATAAATATTCCAAACATAGTCTGGGACAGTTGTGGGGTCCCAAATTAATACAACCACTAGCATAAATAAAACGCAATGTGGCTGACGCAACAGACCCGAACGTTTAGCTTAAAATGTTTATAAATCAGGCAGCCTTGAGTTATTTTGCTCCCAGCCTCTGGAATAGCATGCCAGAAAATCTAAGGGGGCAGAAACTGTGGATATATTTAAAAGAGATCTTAAAACACACCTTTTTAGCTTTGCTTTTCCTTTTTAGTCCTTCAGTTTTTATTGTTATTTGTTCCTTTTACGCTTGTTGTGTAGTAAATACTTCTGTCTTTCATTGTTTTTCATTGTTTTTCATTGTTTTTTTCTGTGAAGCACGATGTGTTGCATTCCATGTCTGAAATGTGCTGTATAAATAAAGCTCGATTGGATTTGACATCACACTCTTTATTAGTAGAAATCTCTAGAGTGAAAACAGTATAAACAACAGCAAGTATTAAATACAAATGAAAAATAATGTATATTCACAATCTCATCCGTGCCCTTGGTTTACAATTTTAAATAACTTCAAAACAAATCAATTTCCTAGTGCACATTTTTTTATATGCAACATTATTCTATGTCAAGTATTTTTTATAGCAAAATGAAGCTACCTTACACAATCTTAAGAGTTGTATTATCATAGAGCAGTACTATGACTATGTCTCTTTTCCCCAAGGAATAAAACAAATACATGATCAACCTTTCTGTATTTGTATTTTTTGTATTTTTGTAATAGGAGAATCAGAGGAAACATGACCCTGTATCAAATTACATGTTGGACACACAATATAACCCACATCTCCGAAATAAACCACCTGATAGAGAAGTCCTGAGATGACGAGAAGCAGGATCACTCTGGAATGTTCTCTCAGTAGGGCTTTCTCTGAACAGGAGAGACACAGTACACATACACAATGAGCAGGGAAGTATATCTCACTCTCACACACACACACAAACTCATTCATGCACACCCACACGTATACAGTCATGTAGGTTTGTCACGATACCAGTATCGCGAAAAAAAAAAGGACTGTTTTCTCTCAGGACGATATCTGTTTCCTTGCCACGATACCTCAGAGTATCGCAATGCTGGTATCGTGACGACCGTACATTCATGCTATACACACATCACAACTGCTGCTACCAAACTCTTATTATACTGCCAGCCCATCCGCCCTTCTCCAGTATTAGTATTATTATCTTTTATCCCTTCTTATCGTTGTTGTATTGATGAGAAGAAGTGTGTAAGTCAGCCTTTCATTGGACAATGTATACCATGTGTATCCCATATATATATGACTAATAAAACTTGAAACACACACGCGTTATGTATGAAGATGTACCTTACCTTGTTTGCTTTTCTTGCTGTGAAAGAAAAAAACATTCAAAAGTTTATTTAAAGGTTGTCCTGGCAAGCAAACAACAATTGGTTGAGCTCATTAACAAACTTAACCTGGCAATGATTAAGGCTCACCTGAGCTCAGGCGGGGTAGCATCACACACAAAGTGGCCACCATGACCAGGATGAATCCAAAGCCAAAGAGCAACCACAGCACAATGTTCCAACTGTCAAACTCTGATAAAACACAACATCCAACGTTTATCAATCAATGCAGTTTTTGTAACATGCTCTCCTCTCATAGCATGCTTCAGTACATACTGTATGTACTTGGGCTGCCATCATGTGGCCATGAATAGGTACTTGGATCAATATCTTTTTATTTAATATTTAACCTTTATTTAACTAGGCAAGTCAGTTAAGAACAAATTATTTACAATGACGGCCTACAATGTTCTACAGGGTCAGTCATAGTAGTATGGCGCCCCTGGAGCAAATTAGGGTTAAGTGCCTTGCTCAAGGGCACATCGACATATTTTTCACCTTGTCGGCTCGGGTATTAGAACCAGCGAACTTTCGGTTACTGGCCCAACTCTCTAACCGCTAGGCTACCTACCGCCCTCTGAAGACTATTCGAAACATTAAGAACACCTGCTCTTTCCATGACATAGACTGACCAGGTGAATCCAGGTGAAAGCTATGATCCCTTATTGATCCCTTGAGGAGACAGGTTAAAGAAGGATTTTTAAGACTTGAGACAATTGAGACATGAATTGTGTATGTGTGCCATTCAGAAGGTGGATGGGCAAGACAAAATATTTAAGTGCCTTTGAACGTGGTATGGTAGTACGTGCCAGGAGCACGCTGCTGGGTTTTTCACGCTCAACAGTTTCCGTATGTATCAACAATGGTCGATCACCCAAAGGACATCCAGGCAACGTGACACAACTGTGGGAAAGGGGGGGTTTGGTCAACCATTAGGAAGTTGTTCTTAATGTTTGGTATACTCAGTGTATTTAAAATGTATAAAATATGCTTCTGTAAATCTACAGAAATGTGTATGAACGCATACTGTATCATCGTACGTAATCCGATTGGTTTCAATCAAGGATTATAAGGTACTCAACTGTGCCTGAGAAACCTCCTTTATTTTAAAACTTCATAATAACTTCCTGAACTCCCTAACCTGTGACGATGAGGGTGAAGCTCTTGCGGATGGGCATGCGCAGGGAGCTGTGAGACACCCTGCAGAAGTACTTGGAGCCCGAGTCCTGCAGGGAAGCGTGGAGCAGGAAGAAGGCCGACAGAGAGTAGGTCCCGTCCCGGTGGTGGCGGTGACTGGAGAACAGGACAGTGTCCAGCTTCTCTGGTAGGAGGCCTCCACCTCCACCACTGGGCTCCCTGAACCATTCCATGTCCACGTCCAGGGGGTAGTAATGCTCCGCCTCACACACCACCTTCTGCTCCCCCCTGTCCACCAGGGAGATGGTAGAGTCCACGTTCAAGGACACGCGAGGAGGCTCTGAGGGACGATGTCAGAAATGACTGGCATTACAATAACGATGTTGCCGTTGATAAAAAGGTGATAAAAATGGCAGTCTATGACACCTTTAATTGGTTATTATGGTTATATTATTATGGCTATCATGTCATAGAGATGTACATATTCATAAATGTGTATACCAATGACGGAGAAAATGATGGAGCAATGCTTCAACAATTAAATGTATCTGCCTTAAAAGTCCCGTGACCCCTAACCCCTCCACCTTACCCATGATGTGCAGAGCGATGTTATGGCTGCCAAACAGCGGAGGCACTGAGACAAAGCAGACATACGTCCCCTCGCTGATCTGCTTTGTGAGAGGGAGCATCAAGGATGCGTTGCCCCTACCGATGTCCTTAAGCGCCACCCCGCTCCCCTCCGTCTGGCCCGAGCGGCTGGAGTGGCTGAAGAGCGTGGTGTGTTCGCCGCGTCGTTGCAAAATCCATTTAACTGTCAGGTCGGCTGCCTTGTGGTCCACGTCAAACTGACAGTGCAGGCTCTGTTGCTTCAGTAGGCCCACCCGTACAGAGGGAGAGCGGGTGAGGACTAGCATCACAGCTACACACAGACACAGGTCACAGCCAAGGGGGGCATGCGGTGCAGAGGAGGGAGAGGGAGGAGTTAGGGTCTTATTCTGATGTGTGTGACATAGACATATTGTACAGTATATGTGACTCAGACTTTCATGAGAGAGAAGTATTGGACAATTTACATGAACATTTAACTCACACATCAAGACCTAGAAAACTAGGTGAGGGGAATACCTTACTAATTAGTGACCTTAATTCACCAATCAAGTACAAGGGTGGAGCGGCCCTCTGTGGAATGAGTTTGTGATCTACTGCGTAACAAATAAACCGAATGAAAAGTCTGTATTACTTGAGGTGGTTAGAGTCTCTCTGTCTGCGATGGCGGCCCTGTTGCGGTAGTCTGCCTTGGCAGGTGTGGGCGTGGCAGGGGTGTGTCTGAGGAAGCTGGTGATGACGAAGAGGCCGTCGGTGTGCTGTAAGGTGCAGGTGAACCAGATGTCGTGCTCCTGGGCTCCTAAACCTGGCCAACGCATCTGGATGCCCTCTGTGCTGTACCTGCGGATATCACACTGCAACTGGTGCTCCACTACCGCTCCTTCAATGTACTTCCTCATGTCTACCTTAGAGCCTGAACACAAACACACACACACACACACACACACACACACACACACATACATACAGTTTGAAGAGCACCTCTCAGTGTTGAAACACCAAACATTAACCATCAGTGTAGAACACATAACCAAATCTGACATTTGTTTAGCTGTTTCTCTCATTCACCTGTAACAAGGAAGGTGATGGTATTAGGGTTCAATGCAACGTCCCCTGGATGGCCAAACTGCAGCCCAGCGTCTCTGTGTTGGTACTGGGTTTCAGCACGTCCCTCATCATTGAACGTTATACGTTCATCCACCAGCTGGCAGGGCAGCCAAGGCACCTGTTCGAAAGACCGGATTCCTGGCACCTCTGTCAAATCGTTTAATAAGTAGAATAATCTATTTAAATTAAACTTCGCATTTAAAAATCAATCATAATTATAGGCAAAAAAATGGTCCATTCATAAGAACTCTGAATGAGCACAGCATGCCTGAAACCATCAGAGGAAATAGATACTCGCAAAAATAGTGCATAAAGTAGCCTACCTGTACAGAGAAATAAACAGAGAAGAATATTGACGTTTAAACTCATGTTACAAAACTGTCTTCTGGATATATATTTCCCTGTCGCTGTGCCATTAAGACGCGGAAGAACTTGGAAGAACTTTCACTTTCATTTTAGGAAAATTGACGCAAGTGAAAAAAAATAGAACCTGCTCGTGCAGCTATATGCACGACAAGTTAACGTTAGATTTTTGTATTGTAATAATAGACTAATATCATCACATAATATGTGCATGAGGAAGAAAGTGTAAAAAACTACGTGACAAAACAATATTAAAACCAAAACATGCTACTGCTACTAGCCGCTCTATACATCCATACCATGAGTGGCGCTGTAAAGTTTTGAAAGTACATTTTGCCGCCCGTGTGACGTTGATGCGGACGTACGACGAGTTGGTTTCAATGATCGAAAAATATATATATATCAGCACCTTTCTTTCATTGGTTTCTTGTAATATCGCATTGGAAAGTAAGTATCTATTTAAAATATGAACTTGCTGGTCTCCTCTATTATAATTAGCAGAATAATTCATTTAACAAAAATGTACACGTGCTCTTCGTTGTAGTTTGCTTGGCGTGGAATTGGGTCCTGCGTGGATGAAAGGATGCACATTTGAAGACTTAACTGCGCCTCACCCAAACACAATGATGAATCAAGGTAGCTATGAGATTTGAGCTGAATGCATTTGCTTTGTTTATAGCTATAACATGTAAGCTGTAAGTATTTGCAGAACTAGCTCGCGGACACTGACTACACATTATTTACTGTCAGTAGTGAAATGTGTAGCTACAGTTGTAGTCGGAAGTTTACATGCACTTAGGTTGACGTCATTAAAACTCATTCTTCAACCACTCCACAGATTTCATGTTAACAAACTATAGTTTTGGCAAGTCGGCATGACACAAGTAATTCTTCCAACAATTGTTTACAGACAGATTATTTCACTTATAATTCACTATATCACAATTCCAGTGGGTCAGAAGTTTACATACACTAAGTTGACTGTGCCTTTAAACAGCTTGGAAAATTCAAGAAAATTATGTCATGGCTTTAGAATCTTCTGATAGGCTAATTGACATAATTTGAGTAAATTGGAGGTGTACCTGTGGATGTATTTCAAGGTCTACCTTCAAACTCAGTGCCTCTTTGCTCTACATCATGGGAAAATCTAAAGAAATCAGCCAAGACCTCAGAAAATAAATTGTAGACCTACACAAGTCTGGTTCATCCTTGGGAGCAATTTCCAAACGCCTGAAGGTAACACATTCATCTGTACAAACAATAGTATGCAAGTATAAACACCATGGGACCAAGCAGCCGTCATACCGCTCAGGAAGGAGACACGTTCTGTCTCCTATAGATTAATGTACTTTGGTGCGAAAAGTGCAAATCAATCCCAGAACAACAGCTAAGGACCTTGTGAAGATGCTGGAGGAAACAGGTACAAAAGTATCTATAGCCACAGTAAAACGAGTCCTATATCGACATAACCTGAAAGGCCTTATATGTCAGAAATTGTGAAAAACTAACTTTACATTTATTTGGCAAAGGTGTATGTAAACTTCCGACTTCAACTGTATGTGTTGGGGTTAATCCATTTGAACTTTTTGACAGCACACGTTTTGTTTTGAACTAAACCTTTCATACATATTTGCCCATTGTAGTGCTCAGAAAGTTACTTTTTGGACTGCAATGGCAAAACATGCGAGAAACATGTGCTCAAAGTTGGCCTATTTTGCATACCCGACCATGAGACATACAGTGCATATTTAGACCCTTTGACCTAAAAATTGTTGTTTTTATCTATCTACACACTATACCCCATAATGACAAAAGCAAAAACATGTTTAGATTTATATAAAATAGAGAACTGAAATCACATTTACATAAGTATTCAGACCCTTTACTCAGTACTTGGAAGTATTTTTGGCAGTGATGACACTACAAGCTTGACACACCTGTATTTGGGGAGTTTCACCCATTCTCTGCAGATCCTATTATTATTGTTATATATATATTTTTTGTTAACAACCTTTATTTAACTAGGCAAGTCAGTTAAGAACACATTCTTATTTACAATGACGGCCTACACAGGATTTTTTATTAAGAATTTATTCATTGTAAATTCAGAAAATGTTGCGGGGAAATGGGATGCGGAGGAGGGGGAGATTTGTTTGAATGCAGCCTAGTGCTGTTGCAAATCACCTAGCTTTCACATAGGTGCTACACCTATAATTTCTCCCCTATTAGTTGACATTCGAATGTGGGCGGATCGGCGGTCATCTTTGTGGTAGTAATTAGAAGTTCAAATTTCAATGGCCTACCAGCTAAATTGCAATGGTCTGAAGGATAGGTCCATTCTATGACTTATATTTCCATGATTAAAATGACACCCACCATGTTTTCAAAAGCATGTTGTCTCAACCGAAGCTTGCAACCCTATTTTTAAGCTCAACCGGTTCTTTTCCAGTGAAAACATTGATGTCTTATGGTATGATGGTGTATGCAAAATGGGTCAACTTTGAACACCCTTATCTCTGGAATGTTTTGGCATTCGGTTACAAAAAGCTACTTTCTGACAACTTCTTCTATTGGCAAACGTGTATGCAAAGTTTTTTTTAAATATATATTTTTTTTAATCAAAAGGGATGTCAAAAAGTGACTGAATTCAAATGGTTTTACCCTTGGCCCTGGCTACCTCGTTTCTATCCTGAACTAACTACTATTTAGTCTACTCCTATGTATAGTTTTGTTCTGCTTGTGCTTTCAGATTCCTGGCTGAGCTGTGAGAAGACTGCTGTTCTCCAGGGAGGCTTTCTGTTGGCCAACAGGCTGTGCCAGCCAGCGTCACTCAGTGCCCTACAGAAGCAGGACTGGAGTAAGGTTGGCCACCCAATTCTACAGGCTGTCAGAGAAATCTGTGGACAGGAGTGTGGTAGCAGTCCGAGCAGTGTACACTGGCAGAAGAAAATCATCTGCATCTTATGGAGCAAATTACTGAGGAGGGAGGGTGAAGAGGACATGGAAATCGGCTGGAGGGAGAATCCATTCTTCTCTCTACAGAACAGCCTACCTGACATTAACCGCACAGTGCTGTTCGAGCTGGTCAAGTTGACAGGCTTCTCTCGGATCTACGCCCAGCTGCTTCTGTGCCTCCCATCGGCCCATTTGAGTTCAGAGCTAGAGAAGCTAGTTCAACACGTCACCCGTAACAGCAGTGAGGAGGACGTCCGCGTCCTGCTGGAAGTGTGGTGGGAGCTGTGGAAGGGCAGGGGGGCAAGGCAAGAGGAGGATGACCTAGATAAGGTCTTTACTAACCTCACAAACACCACCACCTCTGGCCTCTCACCTCAGGCTGCCAAGAGATTCAAGTCAGACCCAGACACCCTGACATCACCACCGTCCACCACTGATGTGCTGTCCATTCTTTTTCACGCTCTGGAGGAGATGAAAGAGCAACTGAGCACCTCTGACCTTTGCTACCTTGCCCTCTCCAACTGCCTCGACTCTCTGTACACCTCACATCTGATAGAGCAAGCTATCATCCTCTCAGCTGAGGTGCAACTTCAGAGCCTGACCAGTACAATAACTGTCAGAAAGAGGCGTGCTGGGGTAGAGAAGTTTGACCTGGTCCAGGTGATAAGCGAGGCCCAGAGTGACCTGAAGGCAGCTCACACACCCTCCCTGTTTAAACCCTGTGGAATGACACTAATGGAAGCCCTGCAGACTGTCTCACAGCTCACTCAGGCCTGGGAGAAGAGAGGGCTGCTGGAGATGACCGACAGCAGTGACCCCAGTGACTTGGCACTCCGTCTGAAAAGCTGTCTGGCCAGAGTGCTTGAGTCCCTAGAGGAGCTTTCCATGTCTGAGACCACGGCTGAGGGTGAGCGGCTAACACTGAACAATGTGCAAAGTACTTTTAGAGGCTTGTTAGGCTCACTGTCCTTCCCCAACACAGAGGGCCATGCTGGAGAAATGGCCCACATTGCCATAGCCATCATTAACCACCGCTTGGAGGGCTTCCAAGATTTCACTATGCTATTTGCAACTGAACTGAGCTGGTCCCCGAGTGTGGAGGAGTGGATCAGCTGTCTGGAGAGAAACATAAACGCATTCCAGCGAAAGGACATTGTCATGAAATTAGTTTCCACTCTCATCGCAAAGTGCCAAATAGATACTGAAGTAGAGCAGTGCAGAAAGCTGAAGGACATAATTGTGAAAATATTCTCAGAGCTTCCCTTAGCTGAGAAAAACACAACATTAGCGGAAATGCTAACCTCCTCCAAAAGGGGTCTCCAGGGCTCTCTGCCCCAGGCTGTGATGGAGGGCTTTAGTGAGGAGCTCAACATGGCGTTCAACTGCATCATCCAGGGTGGAGCGGCGCAGAACAACCTCAGCTTGGCTGTGGCCTCCATAGCCCGCATGGCCTTTCAGAACCCCGAGGCCACCCTGCGTCGGTGCTGCCATCTGGCGGTGGTGAACCTCGGGGCCCACAACCTCCTCTCCAAGATACTCCAGCAGCTCTCAGGGTTGAGGGGTGGTGCCCCCGGTTGCACAGAGGGGACGGGCAGCGCTGTGGGGAGCTTACTGTGCAGCTGTCTTCAAGAGACTGCTATGACAAAACTGTCCTCGGCTAAGGAGGAGGACCAGTTCCTGCACTTCCTGGTTGCGCTGATGCAGCCAAGCGTTTCCGAGAGCTCAGATAGGGGCCAGAGTTTCCTGCACCCTGAAGAGGTTGTGTGTGCCTTCGTCCTGCCTCACCTCTCCCCCTCCTCTGGCTCTAGCACCTGCAGCCTGGAGCTTTGCCTGCGTTTGCTCCACTCTGCCTTTTCTCTGGATTCCCAGGATGTATCTCCACACTGGGCCATGAACTGCTCCCCGTTCCCCCTCCTCTGCATCCTCTGCCAACTTCTGGATGAGGGCTGCAGGTGCTGGGAGCTTCCTGCAGAGGGCGCACCACGACACTTATCCATGGAGTCCAAGGAGCTGCTCGTCACTGTGCTGACTGCACTGGGCAAGGTGGTTGGCCGGGAGGTGGCCTCAGCCCCCAACACCTGGTCCAGAGCACTCTTCTGGCTCTACAATAAAGTGGAGGCCCTGGACTGGACTGTTCGCTTCCACCTGAAGGTGGTGTGGGGAGATCACTTCAAAAACGAGGTGCCTTCCTCACTGTTGGCTGTGTGTGAGCTGCCAGAGCAGGAGTGGTCTGGTCTAAAGCTGGCCCAGTATGGGCAGGGCACAGGGCTACTGGCATGGATGGAGTGCTGCGCTCTCTCCGACGAGGTTCAGGACACCATGCTGGCCTCTCTGGCTCTGGACCAGCACCGGCCCGACGATGTCAACATGTTCAGCAAAGGCCTGCTGGTGGCCGTGACACAGACCCTACCTTGGTGCACCGCCGCAGAGTGGGGCAGGCTGCTGAGAGCCATGCGAGAGCTGCTCCGCTCAGGCCGGCTCCATGTGCCTTACTCTCTGGAGTATGTCGACTTTCTCCCCCTGCTGGACCTGCGGGCGTTCTCCTGCGAGCTGCGTCTGTCCGTGCTGCTGCTGCGTGTCCTCCAGCTGCTCTGTGGCTCCAGCTGCAAAGACTGGCTGTCTGGCCAGGGCTGGGCCCACGTGGGGCGGCTATACGCCAGCGCCATGAGGGAGGTCATAGACTCCCTGAGGGGAAAGCTGTCACAGTCTTCCTCCAACACCTCCACTTCACCCAAAGACCCAAAGGAAGAGAGGGCAGCGCATAACACCGCCAGCCAGGAAGTGTTGTTTGTACTGAGCCAGCTCTTCTGCCATGTGCAGCACGTTCAGGTGATGATGCCTGGCGGGCAGTGCGAGTCCCTGTTCCTTTGTGCCCTGGAGATCCTGACCCGCTACGAGGCAGTGCTGGCCGCACACCCCAGCAGCAGCTCCCACCTGGAGACCGAGAACACTCGGCACTTCTTCACCACCATCACAGACAACCTGGAGAGCGCCGAGATGAAGGCTGTGTTGCATCAGAAAATTGCTCAGCTGTCGTCTTCCGGTTGATGTACTCTAAGACACCACTTGAATGAGGGTTTATTGTTCCCAGCCTCAAATAAAAATGTGTTTTGACCTTGTGTTGAAAATAAAGTAATTTTGAATAAAACAAAAATTGCATGTCTTTCAATGGTTTATTAATCAAAACTCACATTGAAACAAACTCTGATTATCCACACTAGGACACAAGACCGGGTTACAACTTTCGGTGCTTAAATACTTAAACATTTAACTATAAAAAATCATTTGGGGATAGAAAGTTATCCTGCTTAGTCATGATGTATTGTCAAACTCTTTCAGATAGAAAAGCAATAATTAAAAACCACAATTTCCTGCACAAGCTACATAGTAATAGTACAGACAGTATAACACAGTATGTTAGTCCCTAAACTCCACTCAGATCTTCAGAGGCAAGGCTTGAAATAACAACTCATGGCATGGAAGACGAGGCAAAGGAAGCATAATTGGCATTACATGTTGCTATCCACAGAACTAGACCTCTAATCTGTTTTTGAGCCATCTTGGTGAGCAAGTTTACCTTTTGACCTTGTCTGACGCAGGCAGAGGCGATAGGCCTTGCGACACAGCAGCACAAACCAGTAGATCTGAGGTGCCAGCATGGATAGGTTGGCTAAGTTGCAGTGGAGTTTTAGATGGAAAGGCACTTTGTGGAAGGGAATGTTGTACTGCTGACCATACACCCAGTACATGTAGGGGAAGAGCAGGATACGGCAGGTGAAGAAACTCAGCAGAACCATCACACCATTGACTCTGTGAAGCCATGAGTCCTCCAGTCCCAACTAGAGGAAAATAGTCAATGTTTACTGATTGTACAGTGAGTTTATAGTACAATTCATACTATACTCCGGAAGTACAACTAAAAAACGAAAGGGGTTTCAGGATCTTGGTGTGGTCTTACCTGGATCAGAACCTTTCCCAACGAGACAAAGGGAGTGCTGAATTCTGCCATGAAGAAACAGCCAATGAAGAAGTCTCCGCCTAGACCTGTCCTGAGGAACTGCGGGGGAAAAAAACGGCACTATATGAATATTAAACAGTAACTCATTGAGCAATGAGCACAGTCAACTTGAGGATGACGAGAGATTCTCAATAACAAACTGGACTATAGTCACACATTTCAACACATCAGACCGAACGTTACTCTTCAGTAATGTTAGTGTTCCTTCCTCACCAGAGTGATGGGCATGAAGACTGTGAGGAGGACCATGTGATGGACCACCAGCAGGGGATGCTGGAGGAGGAACAGCTTGATGGTAAGGAGGGAGTGCTTCCTGTACGCCTCGTGCCCTTTGGCCTTTTGTCTGTGGTAGTTACTCAGATACATGGCGTAGATATAAAAGGCCAAGTAAGGAGTGCCAAACCACACAAATTCATTGGTCAGTCTGTGCCTAAAGAAGATGGTGACATACTGGTACGTTAGGATCATGACGAAAGTAAGCACTTACACTGGATTGTATTGTTTTTTGTGTGTGTTAGAACTGACTATTTAACCAGTGAAACAAATATAAATGTGGCCTCATCCTTTAAAAATCACCGAATCCTCTTCCTCCACCCAATGCAACTCTGGAGTGTTGAGTAAAGTGTTATAAATAGGGCCCTGAGTTTTGGTTAATCATGTCACATGACCTGGATTTTAACTTTTATTTAAAAAGGTTGTGCACAGTCAATCTGATTCCCATGTAAAATAACCTTTTTAGTCACCCATAATATTTGTTTTGCATAGAAACGTAAACATTTTAGACAAAGTAATTTGTCCTCTCATGGCTAACTACCAGGAAGTTTGAAAAGACAGACTGAGTGGGTGGGAAGCTTATATTCATGAGCTCCCCTTGAGTGACAGCTCTTTGAAACGCCCATGTCAAGCAACTTGAATGTAACGTTGCAGTAAAATCATCAAGCAAATTTGGTGATACACAAAGCAACTCAAACACTGAAAATTGCATAAATGATGTCAAACATATATATATATTTTTATTTTTTGCATCAGCACTGACAGGTGTGTTGACTTGACAACCGCATCCGAGTTCTACATCTAGGTCATGTGACATGATTAACGAAAACATAGGACCCTAATTATAAAGTATAATTCTTGAGCGATGACCAAAGTGCATCATCAACTGACTAGTCTGATATCACGTGTAGTCTAATAAGGCTATATAATACTACTGCACAGTGCACTTAGAAGTCTTCCCCTTCTAATCAGTGCCCTGTGATGTGAATAACAGTTTTTGATATGAGATGATCATGTATGGAGTACTATGAATAGTGACAGTGACAGTTTCTGTCACTAAGGAAGTGAACACAGCAAAACCCTGCTGCTAATGAGACCACAGTGTTAAGATGTCTTGCTGTCTGCATTGTGTGTGTGTGTGTGTGTGTGTGTGTGTGTGTGTGTGTGTGTGGGGGGGGGGTTACATTGGTTACATTTCCACTCAGAGGAGATGACTCGATCACTACACATTATGATTGCTGGTTTAATGGCAATCTTTTAAATAAGAATTCTTACCTGTCAGACATCACATCACTGGAGGCAGTAGCAATTATGAATCCAACAATAGTAGCCAGGGTGGCATGGACAGAGGACAGCAACCTTGTTAAGAGATGGAATATATGACAAGGCTATTGGAAGTGCTCACAATTGGTTTTTCCATTGGTTTTAATATTAATTTAAAATATATGGCATTTAAGGCAGATGAGGATTTTTTTTGGTTGCATGTCCATCGGCCGTGACAGCTCTAATGACGATAGTTGCTCAGTGAAACTCCATTTTTTTGTTAAGTACTGACATTTATTTGGACATTATTAAATTGAATGGCTCCTGGGTTTAAAGGAGAATTGGCATATTCAATGTATTCTGTAAATCCAGGTTGTGGTTCACTTCTGATAGATAAAACTAGAAATCAGTTACTAGTTAAGTCATTCAAGGACAAGAACTAGCTAGGTTATGCATACGGAAATATTAATACAATTAAGCCTACCTTTCGCTGACCACAAACACATCTGCATCATTCCAACTTTTGAAAGCTGATTTAAGCACTTTCCTGGATATGAAGAACAGTCCCGGGAAAACCACAGTGCCACAAGCTAACATTAACATGATACACTCGCATTAACCAGCTACACCGTAGAAATACGAGGAAGCAGGAAAAGAACCGTACTTGCGGGCGTTCACGCTGCAGATGCAAATTGATAGTAACCGAGCCTGTTAAACTCAGCTACTATTGATTTTTTTTTTTTGCATCTGACTCTAGGTTTCGTAGACTTTCCTGTTTTTCAATGAGGAAACCTTCAAAATAAAGGCCCGCACTTAAAAACATTGCAAAGTGTATTTCAAAATCTATTACAATTAATCAATGACCATTTGTATTGTGCTTTATAAGCAAATGCAACACGGAATTTATGAAGAAAAAATATATATATTTATGAAAAAATGAAAAATATGGTATGGTAAACATTTAAGAATATGTTGAGACTAGTTTACAATAATGGGTTGTAAAAAAACATTCAGAGATAAAAGTGGGTTGGAAGTACTTATAAGTAGGGTCTCTACTAACCATATATATATTCTTTAGTGGGTATCTGGTCTAAATATCTAGCAGCACTTCGTACTCAGCCTATTCCATTGCCCCCAATGCAATACACCAGGGGTGTTAAACTTATTCCATGGAGCAGTCTGCTGTTTTTTTTTTTTTTTTCAATTAAGACCTAGACAACCAGATGAGGGGAGTTCCCTGCTAATCAATGACCTGTCATTCTGCCCCCGAGCAAGGCAATTAACACACTGTTCTCTAGGCGCCGAAGACGTGGATGTTAATGGTTGTCCTTCTGGAAGATTCTCCCATCTCCACAGAGGAACTCTAGAGCTCTGTCAGAGTGACCATCGAGTTCTTGGTCACCTCCCTGACCAAGGCCCTTCTCCCCCGATTGCTCAATTTGGCCGGGCAGCCAGATCTAGGAAAAGTCTTGGTGGTTCCAAACTTTTTCCATTTAAGAATGATGGAGGCCACTGTGTTCTTGGGGACCTTCAATGCTGCAGACATTTTTTGGCACCCTTCCCCAGATCTGTGCCTCGACATAATCCTTTCTCTGAGCTTTACGGACAATTCCTTTGACTTTATAGATTGGTTTTTGCTCTGACTTGCACTGTCAACTGTGGGACCTTATATATACAGGTGTGTGCCTTTCCGAATCATGTCCAATCAATTGAATTTACTACAGGTGGACTCCAATCAATTTGTAGAAACATCTCAAGGATGATCAATAGAAACAGGATGCACCTGAGCTCAATTTCAAGTCTCATACCAAAGGGTCTGAATACTTATGTAAATAAGGTATCTGTTTTTTTTTTTATATAGATACATTAGCAAATGTCTAAAAACCTGTTTTCGCTTTTTCATTATGGGGTATTGTGTGTAGATTGCGGAGCAAAATGTTTGATTTAATCAATTTTAGAATAAGGCTGTAACGTAACAGAATTTGGAAAAAGTCAAGGGGTCTGAATACTTTCCGAAAGCACTGTATTTTGCATAAAGGACCGTCTTACACAAGATACCTTAAGGAATTCATAGGTTGCCTCCCAAATGGCACTATTCCCTATGTAGTGCACTACGTTTGACCAGAGCCCCATGGCCAGACATATGTTCCCTATGTAGTGCTCTACGTTTGACCAGAGCCCCATGGCCAGACATATGTTCCCTATGTAGTGCTCTACGTTTGACCAGAGCCCCATGGCCAGACATATGTTCCCTATGTAGTGCTCTACGTTTGACCAGAGCCCCATGGCCAGACATATGTTCCCTATGTAGTGCACTACGTTTGACCAGAGCCCCATGGCCAGACATATGTTCCCTATGTAGTGCTCTACGTTTGACCAGAGCCCCATGGCCAGACATATGTTCCCTATGTAGTGCTCTACGTTTGACCAGAGCCCCATGGCCAGACATATGTTCCCTATGTAGTGCTCTACGTTTGACCAGAGCCCCATGGCCAGACATATGTTCCCTATGTAGTGCTCTACGTTTGACCAGAGCCCCATGGCCAGACATATGTTCCCTATGTAGTGCTCTACGTTTGACCAGAGCCCCATGGCCAGACATATGTTCCCTATGTAGTGCTCTACGTTTGACCAGAGCCCCATGGCCAGACATATGTTCCCTATGTAGTGCTCTACGTTTGACCAGAGCCCCATGGCCAGACATATGTTCCCTATGTAGTGCTCTACGTTTGACCAGAGCCCCATGGCCAGACATATGTTCCCTATGTAGTGCTCTACGTTTGACCAGAGCCCCATGGCCAGACATATGTTCCCTATGTAGTGCTCTACGTTTGACCAGAGCCCCATGGCCAGACATATGTTCCCTATGTAGTGCTCTACGTTTGACCAGAGCCCCATGGCCAGACATATGTTCCCTATGTAGTGCTCTACGTTTGACCAGAGCCCCATGGCCAGACATATGTTCCCTATGTAGTGCTCTACGTTTGACCAGAGCCCCATGGCCAGACATATGTTCCCTATGTAGTGCTCTACGTTTGACCAGAGCCCCATGGCCAGACATATGTTCCCTATGTAGTGCTCTACGTTTGACCAGAGCCCCATGGCCAGACATATGTTCCCTATGTAGTGCTCTACGTTTGACCAGAGCCCCATGGCCAGACATATGTTCCCTATGTAGTGCTCTACGTTTGACCAGAGCCCCATGGCCAGACATATGTTCCCTATGTAGTGCTCTACGTTTGACCAGAGCCCCATGGCCAGACATATGTTCCCTATGTAGTGCTCTACGTTTGACCAGAGCCCCATGGCCAGACATATGTTCCCTATGTAGTGCTCTACGTTTGACCAGAGCCCCATGGCCAGACATATGTTCCCTATGTAGTGCTCTACGTTTGACCAGAGCCCCATGGCCAGACATATGTTCCCTATGTAGTGCTCTACGTTTGACCAGAGCCCCATGGCCAGACATATGTTCCCTATGTAGTGCTCTACGTTTGACCAGAGCCCCATGGCCAGACATATGTTCCCTATGTAGTGCTCTACGTTTGACCAGAGCCCCATGGCCAGACATATGTTCCCTATGTAGTGCTCTACGTTTGACCAGAGCCCCATGGCCAGACATATGTTCCCTATGTAGTGCTCTACGTTTGACCAGAGCCCCATGGCCAGACATATGTTCCCTATGTAGTGCTCTACGTTTGACCAGAGCCCCATGGCCAGACATATGTTCCCTATGTAGTGCTCTACGTTTGACAAGAGCCCCATGGCCAGACATATGTTCCCTATGTAGTGCTCTACGTTTGACCAGAGCCCCATGGCCAGACATATGTTCCCTATGTAGTGCTCTACGTTTGACCAGAGCCCCATGGCCAGACATATGTTCTCTATGTAGTGCTCTACGTTTGACCAGAGCCCCATGGCCAGACATATGTTCCCTATGTAGTGCTCTACGTTTGACCAGAGCCCCATGGCCAGACATATGAGGTTAACAGTATTTTTTGACGCTTTGACAATTATCTTGCACTATGAAAATGTCACCCTTATAGTAACTTTTTACACAAGAAACCTTACACTATAAGAGGTCTGAGGTTAGGCCACTAGAGCCTGTCATTAAAGACTGTAGAGAAGACGGACCAGATAGTAGACTGGTCAGGCTACCAAGGGGCAGACTTTAGACTCCATCCATTCCATTGTCTTGTTCTTCCAGAAACACAGAAACTCCTCTTATCTCACCTTCCCTCTGTTCTCTCCTCCCTAATTATCTTCTCTCCTCCCATCCTCTCCACATTCTTCTCCTATTCCTATATCATCCTATCTTTTCTATCTCCCCTCCAGACCTTCAGGCATTAGCTGGCGCTCCATCACCTCCTGTAGAATAATAGAATGGAGACGTTGTAGAATTAGAATGACAGACATTCCTGTTCCATTGCAACATTCCGTGCGGGCTGGACCAGACCGACAGCCTTAGTGTTGTTGTTAAGGGTGTGATATCAGGAATTAATTGATTTTTATCAGAAGCCTGGATAAAAACAAGTTAAAAAACAAGTTAAAAAATGTTTCATTTAAGCTGTATTTAACGAGGCAAGTCAGTTAAGAAAAACTTCTTAATTATAATGACGGCCTACTCCGGCCAAACTCGGACGACGCTAGGCCAATTGTGCTCCGCCCTTTGGGACTCCCAATCACAGCTACTACAAACTCCAGCTAACGTTAGCCACCACTAGCTAATCACAGCTACTACAAACTCCAGCTAACGTTAGCCACCACTAGCTAATCACAGCTACTACAAACTCCAGCTAACCTTAGCCACCACTAGCTAACCACAGCTACTACAAACTACAGCTAATGTTAGCCACCACTAGCTAACCACAGCTACTACAAACTACAGCTAACGTTAGCCACCACTAGCTAACCACAGCTACTACAAACTACAGCTAATGTTAGCCACCACTAGCTAACCACAGCTACTACAAACTACAGCTAATGTTAGCCACCACTAGCTAACCACAGCTACTACAAACTACAGCTAATGTTAGCCACCACTAGCTAACCACAGCTACTACAAACTACAGCTAATGTTAGCCACCACTAGCTAATCACAGCTACTACAAACTACAGCTAACTTTAGCCACCACTAGCTAAAATGCAATGGGAGTGGTACAGTAGGGGTATAAAAAAAAGGCCAAATCACCTTTAAGAGTAACGTCAAACCAAATTCCTCTCCTCACATCTTATCCTCCTCTACTCCCCTTTCTTCTCCACCCCCCATGGGCCCAGATATAGATTCTACAGACCCTACTGACTACTTCCAACCCCACTTTTACCTTGGCACAAATTATAGTTTTTTTCTCTACAACCCAATATGTATTTCATATATAGTGTATTTCATTGTGGGCAATGGAATGGGCAGAGTAGGAAAGGCTGCTGTATATTTAGAACACAGTTCCTCTCCAAAACTAAACATTCGGTTAGTAGAGACATTACTGAATCAGTTCCACCCTATCTAGCTGAAACATGTCATCAAGTATTTTTCTCTATGGCCATGTATTTTATATATACGGTGTATTGCATTTTATTGCAATGAAAGGAGTGGGTGGAGTAAGAAGTCACCAGCACTCTGTATTAAACCAGACCATTTATATTCTACAGAATCTATTAAGTAATTCCAATAACATATCAAGTGTGTTTCTTGAAATATACACAATAGTTAACATAACAGTATTTGTGTAAACCTTCGAAAGAAATGCTGTTATAAGTAATAATATATAAATGCTAAAAGAACATTATTATTTTATTTCCATAAACACAGTAACTCCTCTCCCCTCCCCCTGTTATCTCTCATCTCCTCCTTCATTCTCCTCTCCACATTCCTATAGCATCCATCCTATCTTTATCTCCTCTCCAGACCTTCCATCTTTACTTGCTTTATTGTGTTTGTGCTACCAGCATAATCTCCTGCTGCTGGTAGAAAGTCTGGGCGATATGACCAAAATCTCATATCCTGATATAGATAATTTCATATCCTGATAACGATACATATCACGATATACTGTAGCACATTTTGTGTAAATTCAATGAATAAATAGTTTATATAAAATGACCACATGTAAAGTCCTATTTCTTATTACATTTTGAATTATAGTCAACAAATAAAAGGTACTTACTCATATTTGATTATTTCTCCTTTTATTTAGAACCTTTGTGCAAATGTTCAATTAAGCAACAAAATATAAAATATTAATGAATAAAATCTAAAACATTTAAATAGAAAACACTTCAACTATAGTTGCAAACGAAATAAATATGGACCTAAAATGTGTTTATGGTCCAAAATATCAAAACCAAACATTTAATACTAACAGTAGAACTGTTTGAATTGTAGCAAATGAATACAGGCCTGACAAATATTGGTATATAAAACAAAATAGATATTTGGCAACAAAGCCTCCTGCACCGTCTGAGTCGGGGGTTTGTATTGAACACTCGACTGTACTTTGTTGGGTCTCATCTAGACTCTCCGTACTGTTTCACATGATTCTTGCGTAGGTGGTAAAAGAGGTTAGTGGTGTTTGAGCCTGTTATCGGGACCGGCCTGCGGCATATTTAGCAGAGGGCAGTTTTCTGGTCCGTGTCAGACTTTCCATACCCAAACCACATCCATGCGACCGAAGTAGCCCCTCTTTTAGGTACAAGCTCCGTGTCTCTGTGCTCTGTGTCACGTTCACTCTCCTACATGTTACTTTGTGTTGCACATTTCCTTCCACACCGCACGCAAAGCGTCGTCCAATTGACGAAAGATATTGCCGTGAAGAGTGTGATTTGCGACACAACGAAATAAACGATAGAGTATAATATGAAACGATAGACGTTTTTACACGATATATATCGTCATATCGCCCAGCCATAGTAGAAAGGAATAACATATCAAGTGTTTCTTGAAATATACACAATAGTTAACATAACAGTATTTGTGTAAACCTTCGAAAGAAATGCTGTTATAAGTAATAATATATAAATGCTAAAAGAATATTATTATTTTATTTCCCTAAACACAGTAACTCCTCTCCCCTCCCCCTGTTATCTCTCATCTCCTCCTTCATTCTCCTCTCCACATTCCTATAGCATCCATCCTATCTTTATCTCCTCTCCAGACCTTCCATCTTTACTTGTTTTATTGTGTTTGTGCTACCAGCATAATCTCCTGCTGCTGGTAGAAAGGAATACAATTGTTCTCATGTTCTTCACATCACACCCCAATCTAGCCAACATGTCTCGACTTGAGGTTCAGCAATAAGTTACAAATCTTCCCTTAAAGTCATAACGATGCCATGCTAAATGTTTGCGCCACGTGGAGGATGAGGTATATGGCTTCAACCTGTTCCTCAATTCAGGGATGGAAGGTGTCGCAGTACTCAATTTCGCGGCTGGCATAATTAGAATATTGAAATACTGCTTGTTTTTTAGGTACAAGCTCCGTGTGGAAGGAAATGTGCAACACAAAGTAACATGTAGGAGAGTGAACGTGACACAGAGCACAGAGAAACGGAGCTTGTACCTAAAAGAGGGGCTACTTCGGTCGCATGGATGTGGTTTGGGTATGGAAAGTCTGACACGGACCAGAAAACCGTCCTCTGCTAAATATGCCGCAGGCCAGTCCTGATAACAGGCTCCAACACCACTAACCTCTTTTACCACCTACGCAAGAATCATGTGAAACAGTACAGAGAGTCTAGATGAGACCCAACAAAGTACAGTCGAGTGTTCAATACAAACCCCCGACTCAGACGGTGCAGGAGGCTTTTGCCCGCTGCACACCATATGGCAAAGTGTTTTATATTTACCTTTTTAGATTTTATACATTAATATTTTATATTTTGTTGCTTAATTGAACATTTGCACAAAGGTTCTAAATAAAAGGAGAAATAATCAAATATGAGTAAGTACCTTTTATTTGTTGACTATAATTCAAAATGTAATAAGAAATAGGACTTTACATGTGGTCATTTTATATAAACTATTTATTCATTGAATTTACACAAAATGTGGTATATCGTGATATGTATCGTTATCAGGATTTGAAATTATCTATATCGGGATATGAGATTTTGGCATGAGACTAGGCATCAGTTTTCTGTAGTGCTATTGATTGTATAAAATGACGTGCCCTAGTTAAGCTCCATGAGTAGGACACAGCCCCAGCCCCAGCCACAGCCCCAGCCACAGCCCCAGCCCCAGCCCCAGCCCCAGCCCCAGCCAGAGCCATATAGAGAAATTATAGAATAGTAATAACACTTAATAATTAATACACAATGAGTAACGATGACTTGGCTGTATACACGGGGTACCAGTACAAAGTCCATGTGCTGGGGTATCAGGGGTATCAGGAGTGTCAGGGGTATCAGGGTATCAGGGTATCAGGGTATCAGGGGTATCAGGGGTATCAGGGTATCAGGGGTATCGGGGTATCAGCGCTATCGGGGTATCAGCGGAATCAGGGGTATGAGGGGTATCAGGGCTATCGGGGTATCAGGGTATCAGGGATATCGGGGTATCAGGGGTATGAGGGGTATCAGGGTATCAGGGGTATGAGGTAATTGAGCCAGAAGCGTTTTTGGGCCCAGAAGCTGCTTTCCTTATATGCTTGGTGGCTTTACTGACAGACAAGACAGCTTGTGTTAAAAGCCACCATATAAGGAAAGCAGCTAGCTAGTTAAAGTGGAAGTTCACCTAAAAACACTTCTGGGCCCTTTATAATACTGGTCGTTTGTCAGTACCCCAGGCAGTTTTCAGGGCCATTTCTTGAGTATTTAGTACATCAAGTTAAAGGCTAAAGCTAGCTAGCTATCATACGAAACAGGTGTGTTTGTGTGGCAGTCGGTATGAGAGTGGAACTGGAGGGGAGTGAGGAGTGGAGGGTTCCCAGTTTAACTGGAGCTCGGAGCGAGTTTCCCCATACTCCAATTTCACTCCAGTAGCGCTCACTTCCCGTCACGAGCTCAGGCATGCCCGGTCCAGCATGCATTTGTAGGCTACTTGTGTGCTGCTATAGTCCCTTGTTTTAGCTAGTTGTGAGAGCCGTATGGGACTCATCAGAGCCGGTTGTGATACAGCCTGGATTCGAATCAGGGTGTCTGTAGTGACGCCTCTAGCACTGAGATGCAGTGCCTTAGAGCGTTGCGCCTCTTGTTTTGATAAGGGTTATTTTGCCTAAAAACCATTAGGCCTAGCCTGGCAAGAGTGGCCCAAAGGGTGTTCAGCATCCCCAGTGGCTCTATAAGCTCTGAGAGGGTCTTCGCCACTGCTGGCCTGTTCTCCAGGAACCATCGCATGAGCCTGAAGCCATAGACTCTGACCAAACTCCTATTTCTAAAAATTAATTCAAAGGTACTAAAGTCTAATAAGTCAAGATGTCAAGAGCAGTGGTCCCTTGTGTGTCCCGGTTTCTCTGGTGTAGGCCGGGTTACTGTAAAAGCACTTTGTGACAATTGCTGATATAAAAAAAAAAAAAAAGCTTGATTGATTGTATATTAAGAAGAAGTGATGACCTCCTACCCATTATGTAGGAAGTAGCAGTGCTAACACTGCCAAGTAGTAGTGCTAACACTGCCAAGTAGTAGTGCCAACATTGCCAAGTAGTAGTGCCAACACTGCCAAGTCCAATGTCCTCTCCACCCCAAACACCTCAACCACTTCCACCGTTTGATGTCTGCACCCCAGCTCCCTCTGACCACAGATTAACTACACAACATGGCCAATACATATCAAATCAAACACAGCTGACTTTATAGAGTAAACACACTTATCTCTCACAAAAAAACACTAACACTTTTATGAGTAGACTAAAGCAACACACACACACACACACACACACACACACACACACACACACACACACACACACACACACACACACACACACACACACACACACACAAAGGAGAGGAAGGTCATGTTTTCGACAGAGGGAGCGGAGGAAGAGGAAGAGTAGCAGGTTAGAGCCTTCACACTAACCCCTTCAGAGAGGACAGAGGCTACGATGCGGTCTGCCTCCCCACCTCCTACACACCTCCTACACACATCTCCTCCCTTCTTTCTCGCCGTCTTACCAGTGATGGCTGTAGCACAGGGGAGTGTTGTTGATAGCTTCAGGGCTGTGTGCATGCAGTGTAAGGGATGCTCCCCGCTCTGGCCCTCTCCACAGGCTCCTTGAACTCTCTCGCTAACCCCTCCGGACACTGTCACCAGAGAGTCTTCATACACACTGCTGCATCTCGGCACCCCACCTCCCACCTCCCACCCCCCCACACACACACTCAATTGAAGTAGCTAGCAAGCTAACATCACATAGGAGCCTATAGGCTGTGTATGATGGTTAGCACAGAGACATTCAAACCCTTACTAACATTGATGGCATGTAGCAAGCCTACCGTTAACATTACAGTAGATTAATTAATAAAAGGTTTGGAAAAATAATATATTATTTTTCCAAACCTATTATTAATTAATCTACTTTGGGGCGGCAGGTAGCCTAGTGGTTAGAGTGTTAGGCCCGTAACTGGAAGGTTGCAGGATCAAATCCCCGAGCTGACAAGGTAAAAATCTGTCGTTCTGCCCCTGAACGAGGCAGTTAACCCACTGTTCCTAGGCCGTCATTGTAAATAAGAATTTGTTCTTAACTGACTTGCCTAGTAAAATAAAGGTTAAATAAAAATAAAAAAGCCGAAGAACACCATCCCATCCGTGAAGCACGGGGGTGGCAGCATCATGTTGTGGGGGTGCTTTGCTGCAGGAGGGACTGGTGCACTTCACAAAATAGATGGCATCATGAGGAAGGAAAATGATGTGGATATATTGAAGCAACATCTCAAGACATCAGTCAGGAAGTTAAATCTTGGTAGCAAAAGGGTCTTCCAAATGGACAATGACCCCAAGCATACTTCCAAAGTTGTGGCAAAATGGCTTAAGGACAACAAAGTCAAGGTATTGGAGTGGCCATCACAAAGCCCTGACCTCAATCCTATAGAAACTTTGTGGGCAGAACTGATAAAGCGTTTGCGAGCAAGGAGGCCTACAAACCTGACTCAGTTACACCAGTTCTGTCAGGAGGAATGGGCCAAAATTCACCCAACTTATTGTGGGAAGCTTGTGGAAGGCTACCCGAAACATCTGACCCAAGTTAAACAATTTAAAGACAATGCTACCAAATACTAATTGAGTGTATATAAACTTCGTAAAGAAAATATTTACTAAATAAACTAAAGTAAAAAGGTTACACAATGAAATAACAATAACGAGGCTAAATACAGGGGTTACCGGTACCGAGTCCATGTTACATAACAATAACGAGGCTATATACAGGGGTTACCGGTACCGAGTCCATGTTACATAACAATAACGAGGCTATATACAGGGGTTACCGGTACCGAGTCCATGTTACATAACAATAACGAGGCTATATACAGGGGTTACCGGTACCGAGTCCATGTTACATAACAATAACGAGGCTATATACAGGGGTTACCGGTACCGAGTCCATGTTACATAACAATAACGAGGCTATATACAGGGGTTACCGGTACCGAGTCCATGTTACATAACAATAACGAGGCTATATACAGGGGTTACCGGTACCGAGTCCATGTTACATAACAATAACGAGGCTATATACAGGGGTTACCGGTACCGAGTCCATGTTACATAACAATAACGAGGCTATATACAGGGGTTACCGGTACCGAGTCCATGTTACATAACAATAACGAGGCTATATACAGGGGTTACCGGTACCGAGTCCATGTTACATAACAATAACGAGGCTATATACAGGGGGTACCGGTACCGAGTCCATGTTACATAACAATAACGAGGCTATATACAGGGGTTACCGGTACCGAGTCCATGTTACATAACAATAACGAGGCTATATACAGGGGTTACCGGTACCGAGTCCATGTTACATAACAATAACGAGGCTATATACAGGGGTTACCGGTACCGAGTCCATGTTACATAACAATAACGAGGCTATATACAGGGGTTACCGGTACCGAGTCCATGTTACATAACAATAACGAGGCTATATACAGGGGTTACCGGTACCGAGTCCATGTTACATAACAATAACGAGGCTATATACAGGGGGTACCGGTACCGAGTCCATGTTACATAACAATAACGAGGCTATATACAGGGGTTACCGGTACCGAGTCCATGTTACATAACAATAACGAGGCTATATACAGGGGGTACCGGTACCGAGTCCATGTTACATAACAATAACGAGGCTATATACAGGGGTTACCGGTACCGAGTCCATGTTACATAACAATAACGAGGCTATATACAGGGGTTACCGGTACCGAGTCCATGTTACATAACAATAACGAGGCTATATACAGGGGTTACCGGTACCGAGTCCATGTTACATAACAATAACGAGGCTATATACAGGGAGTGAGGAGTGGAGGGTTCCCAGTTTAACTGGAGCTCGGAGCGAGTTTCCCCATACTCCAATTTCACTCCAGTAGCGCTCACTTCCCGTCACGAGCTCAGGCATGCCCGGTCCAGCATGCATTTGTAGGCTACTTGTGTGCTGCTATAGTCCCTTGTTTTAGCTAGTTGTGAGAGCCGTATGGGACTCATCAGAGCCGGTTGTGATACAGCCTGGATTCGAATCAGGGTGTCTGTAGTGACGCCTCTAGCACTGAGATGCAGTGCCTTAGAGCGTTGCGCCTCTTGTTTTGATAAGGGTTATTTTGCCTAAAAACCATTAGGCCTAGCCTGGCAAGAGTGGCCCAAAGGGTGTTCAGCATCCCCAGTGGCTCTATAAGCTCTGAGAGGGTCTTCGCCACTGCTGGCCTGTTCTCCAGGAACCATCGCATGAGCCTGAAGCCATAGACTCTGACCAAACTCCTATTTCTAAAAATTAATTCAAAGGTACTAAAGTCTAATAAGTCAAGATGTCAAGAGCAGTGGTCCCTTGTGTGTCCCGGTTTCTCTGGTGTAGGCCGGGTTACTGTAAAAGCACTTTGTGACAATTGCTGATATAAAAAAAAAAAAAAAGCTTGATTGATTGTATATTAAGAAGAAGTGATGACCTCCTACCCATTATGTAGGAAGTAGCAGTGCTAACACTGCCAAGTAGTAGTGCTAACACTGCCAAGTAGTAGTGCCAACATTGCCAAGTAGTAGTGCCAACACTGCCAAGTCCAATGTCCTCTCCACCCCAAACACCTCAACCACTTCCACCGTTTGATGTCTGCACCCCAGCTCCCTCTGACCACAGATTAACTACACAACATGGCCAATACATATCAAATCAAACACAGCTGACTTTATAGAGTAAACACACTTATCTCTCACAAAAAAACACTAACACTTTTATGAGTAGACTAAAGCAACACACACACACACACACACACACACACACACACACACACACACACACACACACACACACACACACACACACACACACACACACACACACACACACACACACACACAAAGGAGAGGAAGGTCATGTTTTCGACAGAGGGAGCGGAGGAAGAGGAAGAGTAGCAGGTTAGAGCCTTCACACTAACCCCTTCAGAGAGGACAGAGGCTACGATGCGGTCTGCCTCCCCACCTCCTACACACCTCCTACACACATCTCCTCCCTTCTTTCTCGCCGTCTTACCAGTGATGGCTGTAGCACAGGGGAGTGTTGTTGATAGCTTCAGGGCTGTGTGCATGCAGTGTAAGGGATGCTCCCCGCTCTGGCCCTCTCCACAGGCTCCTTGAACTCTCTCGCTAACCCCTCCGGACACTGTCACCAGAGAGTCTTCATACACACTGCTGCATCTCGGCACCCCACCTCCCACCTCCCACCCCCCCACACACACACTCAATTGAAGTAGCTAGCAAGCTAACATCACATAGGAGCCTATAGGCTGTGTATGATGGTTAGCACAGAGACATTCAAACCCTTACTAACATTGATGGCATGTAGCAAGCCTACCGTTAACATTACAGTAGATTAATTAATAAAAGGTTTGGAAAAATAATATATTATTTTTCCAAACCTATTATTAATTAATCTACTTTGGGGCGGCAGGTAGCCTAGTGGTTAGAGTGTTAGGCCCGTAACTGGAAGGTTGCAGGATCAAATCCCCGAGCTGACAAGGTAAAAATCTGTCGTTCTGCCCCTGAACGAGGCAGTTAACCCACTGTTCCTAGGCCGTCATTGTAAATAAGAATTTGTTCTTAACTGACTTGCCTAGTAAAATAAAGGTTAAATAAAAATAAAAAAGCCGAAGAACACCATCCCATCCGTGAAGCACGGGGGTGGCAGCATCATGTTGTGGGGGTGCTTTGCTGCAGGAGGGACTGGTGCACTTCACAAAATAGATGGCATCATGAGGAAGGAAAATGATGTGGATATATTGAAGCAACATCTCAAGACATCAGTCAGGAAGTTAAATCTTGGTAGCAAAAGGGTCTTCCAAATGGACAATGACCCCAAGCATACTTCCAAAGTTGTGGCAAAATGGCTTAAGGACAACAAAGTCAAGGTATTGGAGTGGCCATCACAAAGCCCTGACCTCAATCCTATAGAAACTTTGTGGGCAGAACTGATAAAGCGTTTGCGAGCAAGGAGGCCTACAAACCTGACTCAGTTACACCAGTTCTGTCAGGAGGAATGGGCCAAAATTCACCCAACTTATTGTGGGAAGCTTGTGGAAGGCTACCCGAAACATCTGACCCAAGTTAAACAATTTAAAGACAATGCTACCAAATACTAATTGAGTGTATATAAACTTCGTAAAGAAAATATTTACTAAATAAACTAAAGTAAAAAGGTTACACAATGAAATAACAATAACGAGGCTAAATACAGGGGTTACCGGTACCGAGTCCATGTTACATAACAATAACGAGGCTATATACAGGGGTTACCGGTACCGAGTCCATGTTACATAACAATAACGAGGCTATATACAGGGGTTACCGGTACCGAGTCCATGTTACATAACAATAACGAGGCTATATACAGGGGTTACCGGTACCGAGTCCATGTTACATAACAATAACGAGGCTATATACAGGGGTTACCGGTACCGAGTCCATGTTACATAACAATAACGAGGCTATATACAGGGGTTACCGGTACCGAGTCCATGTTACATAACAATAACGAGGCTATATACAGGGGTTACCGGTACCGAGTCCATGTTACATAACAATAACGAGGCTATATACAGGGGTTACCGGTACCGAGTCCATGTTACATAACAATAACGAGGCTATATACAGGGGTTACCGGTACCGAGTCCATGTTACATAACAATAACGAGGCTATATACAGGGGGTACCGGTACCGAGTCCATGTTACATAACAATAACGAGGCTATATACAGGGGTTACCGGTACCGAGTCCATGTTACATAACAATAACGAGGCTATATACAGGGGTTACCGGTACCGAGTCCATGTTACATAACAATAACGAGGCTATATACAGGGGTTACCGGTACCGAGTCCATGTTACATAACAATAACGAGGCTATATACAGGGGTTACCGGTACCGAGTCCATGTTACATAACAATAACGAGGCTATATACAGGGGTTACCGGTACCGAGTCCATGTTACATAACAATAACGAGGCTATATACAGGGGGTACCGGTACCGAGTCCATGTTACATAACAATAACGAGGCTATATACAGGGGTTACCGGTACCGAGTCCATGTTACATAACAATAACGAGGCTATATACAGGGGGTACCGGTACCGAGTCCATGTTACATAACAATAACGAGGCTATATACAGGGGTTACCGGTACCGAGTCCATGTTACATAACAATAACGAGGCTATATACAGGGGTTACCGGTACCGAGTCCATGTTACATAACAATAACGAGGCTATATACAGGGGTTACCGGTACCGAGTCCATGTTACATAACAATAACGAGGCTATATACAGGGGGTACCGGTACCGAGTCCATGTTACATAACAATAACGAGGCTATATACAGGGGGTACCGGTACCGAGTCCATGTTACATAACAATAACGAGGCTATATACAGGGGGTACCGGTACCGAGTCCATGTGCGGTACCAGCCAAAAGGTCAAAATACGAGTGAGCAGGAAGAGAACCACAGAGGTCAACAGGGTCAATTGCAACCAACATTGAGCTCCGTCTCAAGAGGTGATCTCTTGTTAAACCGTTAATAAGCTGATCTCAATTGCAACCACTATTGGCCACCATATTACTGCTGCCTAAAGCTGATGTTGGTGTTAAAGGTCAAATTCGGTCCAATTCATCCGTTTTTATATCATTATCAAATCATTTATGGCAAAAAACTATTTCTCAAGCATGAATTTTGCTAGGACTGTCTAGGAATCGCCTGAGTGGGGAGGGGGAAACTGAAATCTAACTGCTATTGGCAGAGAGGTTTGGAATTATTTTAGTTATTGGTCAATAGTGCCCCACAGTGTCATAAGCCCTTATATTAAGTGTTTCTAAAATCCCCTATGGGAAAAATGAATGGTGGAAAAACGTTTGGAACCGTTTACTTGTTTGACCGCTAGCTCTCCAGTCTCCTCAATGTGCTTCTCAATGGTTCTTCCTCTTAACTCTTAACCATAGGTGAAAAGCACCATAGTGCTTCTCCATACCCCCTCACCCAAAACACTCAGGTATTTCTCCACAGCACGCCTTTCATTCTCTGTGAAGGAGTCAACAGGTATGGCCAAGAGGAACATACTAACTACCCCATAGGAGCACAGGGATGCACTGCCTCATCTCCAGTCTGACCTGCTTCATGTTGGACAGACTGTAGAGACTCCAACCGGGAGTGTCGACCACTGTGACTGTCCTCCCTTCCACCTCTCCCTGTCCCAACTCACACTGGACTGTTCTTTTGCCACAGTCAAACTCTCTTCTGCCAAGAATGATATTTCCTGCTGAACTCTTCCCAACTACGTTTGGATGTCTCTGTCAAAAAAATCAACAATAACATCTCAATATAGCCTGTGCAGTTACACAATGCTACTAAGAAGCCTAATGTCTTCTTTAGTCTTTGCCACAAACAGGCGATTTTACACCCCAACTCATCATTGAGCCTTGTGAGAGCAGAGCACTTACCTATAGGTACCACTGCTGTGGCCCGCTGGTTCTGCTTTGTCCTCATGTCCTGCATGCCCATGTCCTCTCCCTGCCATTTCCCTCCTCCCATCCTCAAGCTCTCTCTCACCTGGGTGTACAACCTCTCCCGTATTTCCCTATTTATCTTCACCATCCTATCCATTTTCTCCAACAGCAATTGGACCTGAACCTCTTTGTCCCTGGCTTGGCTGTCCAGAACATAGAACCTGTTCCCACACCAAGAGTCTCAAGCTACAGGAAACTCTTGCCCTTTCCTCGGATGTGTTCCTCGATGGTGGTTCCTCCTTGTATCTCGGATGTGTTCCTCGATGGTGGTTCCTCCTTGTATCTCGGATGTGTTCCTCAATGGTGGTTCCTCCTTGTATCTCAGCTCCGTGGGCGAGGAGCTCTTTAGCTCGTTGCCAGACAGGGGCCTGGATCTGCCTCAGATACTCCTCCATTCTCCCTGACTGAAGTTCCCTGTGGCAGAGACCACCAGGAGGATGGCATGGGGCCCCAGGGAACAGAAGGACAGGGCCCGCCCCAGCTCCTGTGCCACGCTGCCAGGGGTGCTGCGCCCCACGTACCATCCAGGCCTTGTCCACCACCCTCACCTGTCTTCCAGCAACAGCTGTGAGATTGTGTGAAATTCCCCCTTGCCCAAGATGGCGTTTCCTACTGAGCTCTTTCCACTCAGTCTCTCTCCAAGTAAAAGCAGGCTCAGGTTTGAAATACATGGATCTTTACCTAATAGGGAGGTAAAGAGTTAAACCTCAAACATATTTTATATCTATTCATGCTTTCATTTGATTGAGTAACGATGTATTATCTTTATTATAGCTAATGCATGTGTGGAACTATTAATGATACACGAATAGAATAACAGTCAGAGACTTACCAAGAGCTGCCATTCATTTGATGTTTACCGTTGATAAGTGCAGTAGAAGTCCGCGCTACGTTCCGGCGATAAGACAACATCTCTTCTCTTCTCCGACCTGGTACATTGTGAAGATGGTACCTCCCATTTCCTTTAATAGTGCCCATTGATTTCTATATAAAAAATAAAAACTTTGATGAGTGGTATCGTAGCCCAGTCATGCCCAAGGCCTCATAACCGTTCCAAATTACACTTTACCGTTGTTCTAGTTAATTTGCAACCAACCTGGCATGTCATAAGTGGGTTGATTTAAGTCAATATACACTGAGGATACAAAACATTGAGAACCTACTCTTTCCATGACAGACTGAACAGGTGAAAGCTATGATCCCTTATTGATGTCACTTGTTAAATCCACTCAGTGTAGATGAAGGGGAGGAGTCAGGTTAAAGAAGGATTTTTTAAAGTCTTGAGACAAAAGAGACATGGATTGTGTATGTGTGCCATTCAGAGGGTGAACGTTCAAGAATAAATATGTAAGTGCCTTTGAACGGGAACGGGTGCCAGGCGCACCGGTTTGTTCAACGTGTGTATCAAGAATGGGCCACAAACCCAAAGGACATCCAGCCAACTTGACATAACTGTGGGAAGTATTGTAATCAAAATGGGCCAGCATCCCTGTGGAACGAGTCCATGCCCTGACGAATTGAAGCTGTTCTGAG
This sequence comes from Thymallus thymallus, assembly GCA_023634145.1. Lineage (NCBI taxonomy): Eukaryota > Metazoa > Chordata > Actinopteri > Salmoniformes > Salmonidae > Thymallus > Thymallus thymallus. Next base: position 2,752,706 of record CM042379.1, read on the forward strand.
GGGAAAGGGCATGTTGCTATATACTGATATAGATAGAGTCAAAGGAAACAAGATACACTTTTACTTCCTTGTTATTCTGTATGATTAAGAATGACTCCTCCCAGTATTCTCTGCTGAGGGATGCCATCCATTTTAACCAGGGGGCAGAGTGAGCAGAACTATTCCTGGGTGCTGTACTTACATGGGATCAGTCCTCGGCAGGACAATGAAATCCATAGGCTACAGAAATAGCCTGAGTTAAAGGAACAACACATCAGTCCAGGAGGCAAGTCTTGGATTCCCATAAACAAAGTGTTGAATGGTTCAGGGGGTTTCTCGATACAGGGAAATCATTTTAGAATATGTCAATCAAGTGGACATACAACATTGGATGACCTTGGTGGTTTGTTATTAATATGGTCATGTAGCACACGCTGTTATCCATGGCAACAGAACTGTTAACCTCGTCCCCAGGCTAATCGTGTATAGCAGCTGAAAGGGGAAGTTCTCAGTGTCTTTGATACCAGCATTGGGAGGAAGTGTTTGGTGAATGAGATTACAGAACTGTCAACATTCAGTGACATGTATTCAGTATGTCAACCAAGGAGGAATTCAACCCATAAACATGGCCTTGTTGGCACCATGCTCTAACCCTTAAACCATTGCAACCACGGTCTGCGACCATTTAAAGCCACAACATAGGGTGCGACAGATTTAGATAATAATAATGAAATATAGCTAAAGATCTGTATGCTCTATTAGCCCTCCCAATAAAAAGCGAGTTATTTTACAACCTGCAAGGGCTACGTGCCTTGGCAGCACAAAGTGATTCTCGTGTCTGTAATGTAAAATATATAACCCATAACTAATTTAACATGAACACAACACGAAATACGAAACTAAAAGCCACTGCTTTTTTAAAATTAATATATATATATATATATATATATATATACAGTTGAAGTCGGAGGTTTACATACACCTTAGCCAAATACATTTAAACTCTGTTTTTCACAATTCCTGACATTTAATCCTAGTAAAAATTCCATGTCTTAGGTCAGTTAGGATAACCACTTTATTTTAATGTGAAATGTCAGAATAATAGTAGAGAGAATTATTTATTTCAGCTTTTATTTCTTTCATCACATTCCCAGTGGGTCAGAAGTTTACATACACTCAATTAGTATTTGGTAGCATTGCCTTTAAATTGTTTAACTTGGGTCAAATGTTTCAGGTAGCCTTCCACAAGCTTCCCACAATAAGTTGGGTGGTTTTGGCCCATTCCTCCTGACAGGACTGGTGTAATCGAGTCAGGTTTGTAGGCCTCGTTGCTCGCACATGCTTTTTCAGTTCTGCCTATAGGACTGAGGTCAGGGCTTTGTGATGGACACTTCAATACCTTGACTTTGTCCTTAAGCCATTTTGCCACAACTTTGGAAGTATGCTTGGGGTCATTGTCCATTTGGAAGACCCATTTGCGACCAAGCTTTAACTTCCTGACTGATGTCTTGAGATGTTGCTTCAATGTATCCACGTACATTTCCTTCCTCATGATGCCATCTATTTTGTGAAGTGCACCAGAGTCTCTAGGAGACAGAACGCGTCTCCTTCCTGAGCGGCATGACAGATGCGTGGTCCCATGGTGTTTATACTTGCATACTATTGTTTGTACAGATGAACATGGTTTAGAAATTGCTCCCAAGGATGAACCAGACTTGTGGAGGTCTAGAATTGTTTTTCTGAGGTCTTGGCTGATTTCTTTTGATTTTCCCATGATGTCGAGCAAAGAGGCACTGAGTTTGAAGGTAAGCCTTGAAATACATCCACAGGTACACCTCCAATTGACTCAAATTATGTCAATTATGTCTATCAGAAGCTTCAGCCATGACATCATTTTCTGGAATTTTCAAAGCTGTTTAAAGGCACAGTCAACTTAGTGTATGTAAACTTCTGACCCACTGGAATTGTGATATAGTGAATTATAAGTGAAATAATCTGTCTGTAAACAATTGTTGGAAGAATTACTTGTGTCATGCACAAAGTAGATGTCCTAACTGACTTGCCAAAACTATAGTTTGTTAACATGAAATCTGTGGAGTGGTTGAAAAATGAGTTTTAATGACTTCAACCTAAGCGTATGTAAACTTCCGACTTCAACTATATATATATATATATATATATATATATATATATATATATATATATATATATATATATATATATATATATATATATATATATATATATATATATATATATATATATATATAGTAAATTCATGTGTTTTGACTTCACCTGTTAAATTAACTGAAAACAGTAACGGATCTTTTCAGCACCACTGTATAGTACATTATCTATATTGCATCAGAATAGAAAAATATACAGATAGTGTTTTTTTCAAAACATTCTTTCCATGTTGTTCAATGGCATGACAATTGAGGATGAACACATCCATACTGACAAGATTGTGATCAATAGTATTAGTTTGTACTGGATTGTCCTTTCATACACAGCACTTTAAAACAGCAGTAGCAGCCACACTGAAAAAAATAACACAAGGTACAGCGAATCCTCTGAACAAAAAGCACTCTCAGGAGGGACCCACTCTCAACCTGGGTCCCTCCTACCTTCAGAGAGGAGAGAGAGAGAGAGAGAAAGAGACGTCCCCCAGAGAGAGAGTACTACAGTACACAGCTGAACAGAGAAACTGGGATGAGACATTGCAGTGTGTCGGCAGGAGGGGACACTCAGGTTTCTGTGAGCAGTGTGGTAAGAACAATTTCTGACGGCACCATATTGTCCTACTCCAACACGTCAGCAGAGGGCGCTGCCGCAACACAGTTCAGTTAATCTTCCACCGGGATGATGGTGGTAATACCAATACAAAAATCAACAAGAGAAATCCAAAACAGAAATCTAAATTGAAACAATGTCTTTTAATATTGAGGCAATCTCCAACAAGAAGAAGAGGAGAAGAAGAAGGCGTCGGGACGAGAGTTTGGTTTGTTGCAGTGCATAGAGAGAGAGAGAGGATAGAGAGAGAGGATAGAGAGAGGGACTTCGGAGACGCTTGGTTTCTATTGCCTGGAGATGCTCCCCTGTGTTAGCCTAACACACACACACACACACACACACACACACACACTGAGACGCACAGGCACAGGCAGAGAGAAGAGAGAGTGAGTGGAGTGGGGAGGGCTGGGTTGAACGGCAACAGCAAAGATGACAGCTTCCTGTAGTGTTTCCATAGTCTGAGGGTGGACGTCCAGCAGTTAAAGTAGCCTCTCTCTGTTGTGGATGGAGTTGGGAGTAGTAGCCTCTTGTGTATGTGATTAGTCCTAATGGGCCTGGTTTTGCCCTCCTCCCTCCCTCCCTCCCTCCCTCCACCTACACCTCCTCCGGGAGGCCCTCACATCCGCGAGGAGGAGGCCAGCTCGTAGAACAGCACGTAGGCATCACTGCTGCGTACTTGGCTGGAGGACATTGGCGTTACTCTGAGGGGAGAGAGGAAGGGGGATTGTTGTTGTTGAGACCGTTATATCGGTGCAACGAGCAACCCTAATTGACAATATTACTATCGTATGTCACAAAACCATGAAAATGGATGCTGTTTATCTAGCAAAGTTACAGCAGGGAGTTTTTAGAGTAACATTGCGTGGGTACTATCATACTGTGTGCTAAACAGACAGAGTGTTAAAGGAGGAAAGGGAAAAAAATTAGGGGAGAGAGAGAGAGAGAGAGAGAGAGAGAGAGAGAGAGAGAGAGAGAGAGAGAGAGAGAGAGAGAGAGAGAGAGAGAGAGAGAGAGAGAGAGAGAGAGAGAGAGAGAGAGAGAGAGAGAGAGAGAGAGAGAGAGAGAACTGCATAATGAATAAGACCGGAGGAGCTGGGAAAGAAGACACAGGTGGCTGTTTGGAGAGAGGGAGGAGGAGATAGAGGGAGGAGGAGATAGAGGGAGGAGGAGATAGAGGGAGGAGGAGATAGAGGGAGGAGGAGATAGAGGGAGGAGGAGATAGAGGGAGGAGGAGATAGAGGGAGGAGGAGATAGAGGGAGAGAGAGGGAGAGAGAGGGAGGAGGAGATAGAGGGAGAGAGAGGGAGAGAGAGGGAGGAGGAGATAGAGGGAGGAGGAGAGAGAGGGAGGAGGAGATAGAGGGAGGAGGAGGAGATAGAGGGAGGAGGAGGAGATAGAGGGAGGAGGAGGAGATAGAGGGAGGAGGAGGAGATAGAGGGAGGAGGAGGAGATAGAGGGAGGAGGAGGAGATAGAGGGAGGAGGAGGAGATAGAGGGAGGAGGAGATAGAGGGAGGAGGAGAGAGAGAGGGAGGAGAGAGGCTACCGCACACTTGACAGACTTAGGGAGAGGTACTGTTATTAAGAAAGTAAGTAGCTCTGGGTGAATGGTATGTAGCCAGCCAGCAGGACAGACTCTTCATATCCTCTCCTGACAATCTCTGCTCTAGCACTCAACATGAGACCCAACAAATCATTTGTTACACAGAGGTCCTACACTGTGCTAGTCCATTCTAAAAACCATCATAGTCCCTACTGTATATGGGGATGCTCTACTGTTCACCAGACTAGGGATAACAGTAGTGCCCTGTTAAGGGAGTATGGTGCCATTTTGGATGTAGCCTGTGTATGGAAGGATGTGGAACAGTGCTTCAAAGTTCTAAGTAGGAATATTTCAAGTGTTCTAAGATTTCCGGTCGATTCATCCTAAAAGAGACCTGAGTTCTGAGCAGTATGGTTTGCTAGCAGAACCTTGTGGGTAGTGTAGTGTGATAAAGGGATACCTGGAGTCATTGAACGTGTACCATTCTCCCGAGGTGGGGTTGCGACAGTACGCCGTGTAGTGGCCGCCCATGGTCGTGCCTGAGTGATTGGACACTGCGTACAGGTTATAAACTGCATTTACTGTGGGGGAAAGGGACAGGAATCAGTACAATACCATTGTCATACCTTGACAGACGATTCTACTCGACAGACAATGGTACTCACTGCTGTTTTCCGAGGCAAACTCCCTGAGGTCCAGTTTCTCCATGGGGAAGTTGACAAATGTGGACAGTTTGCTGGTTCTCCGCGCTTCAGAGAAGCGTTTCAGATCTGGACAAGTGGGTGGGTAAAGGAAAAAGCAGTGTAGGCATATTAAGGTTCACATACATTCATTAACACACAGGCAAGCCTAGATAAAAACAGAGAGCAGGCTGGTCCCAAACCTGTGTACTTTATTTTAACCATAACCAACTCCTCGGACTACCATCGTCTCATACATGATGTGTTGGCTTATGCAAATATATACAGATCTGGGACCAAGCATTAGCCAACTCCTCATCTAATGGGATAGAGTACCGTCAGACAAATGCAACCCACAAATATGAACGGCTGGAGAAAGGATACGAAGCACTAAGATCTTGGGGAATTTCTGTACAGTGAACTTCTTTGTGCATCTTCTTCTGGCTTTACACCTGTAGCACGTTGGTTTCTCATCGCCGTCGAGCACATCCTCTTTGGTGAAGAGACTCATGCAGTCCATCAGACTCACTTCTCCGTAGCCCTTCTTGACACATATACACACAGCACATTAGGTTACATAAAACGCTGGGACTGTTATGTGTCTGGTGAACAGTGAACATGTACAATACTGTGGGGTGGAAGCTGGTGTGTGCGTTGTTGATGCTGACCTTGGCGATGGGTAGAGAGAGATCCCAGAAAGGGTCAAAGACAGTGGAGCAGTAGCCACATGTGCTGCATGTCAACGAGCTCTTCAGTTGACCCACAAACAGGTCTGTGGAGGGCAGGGCAGAGAAAGACCTTTACTACCCCCTCACACACACAAACACACACACAGACAGACAGACACAGACAAACACAGACACACATGCACAACAGGTTGATGTTTATAGTCATGAATCTTGACCTGGAGGCAGAACTGAGCGATTTCCGCTAGATGGGCCAGCTGCAAAGTCAAAATTGCCTAGCCATATCGTAAAAATGTATGAAAACAAAATTGTGCTTTTTGTTCTTAATTTGAGGTTAGGCATTAGGGTTAGCAGTGTGGTTAAGGTTAGGATTTTATGACTTTGTGGCAGTGCCAGCTAGTGACCACTTCACAGAGCTGCCTCCAGAACAAGACTCATGACAGTAAATGCCAACCTGCTCACACACACACACACACACACATTACATCAATCAACAGAGTACACATGACCAGAAAACACTATTTATTAACAGCACAGAGTGAGTGTTACTCAACCCCTGTGGGTGTTGATGCGTGCCCTTACCCACTACTTTACTGTCCTCTCTCTCCAGGTACTTGTTCCACATTTTCTCCCCTTTCTCTCGGTCACTGTGGGAGGGACGACCGGACAGGAGAGGGTGTGTCAGTATTCAGCTCATCACTCTCACGTCTCCTCTCTTGTAAACCCACAAGGCGTCATGCCTCCACACCCACTGACTGAATACTAATACTATGGGACGTGCTACAGCCCTCCACACCCACTGACTGAATACTAATACTATGGGACGTGCTACAGCCCTCCACACCCACTGACTGAATACTAATACTATGGGACGTGCTACAGCCCTCCACACCCACTGACTGAATACTAATACTATGGGACGTGCTACAGCCCTCCACACCCACTGACTGAATACTAATACTACGGGACGTGCTACAGCCCTCCACACCCACTGACTGAATACTAATACTATGGGACGTGTTACAGCCCTCCACACCCACTGACTGAATACTAATACTATGGGACGTGTTACAGCCCTAGCTGTAACCGACCCTCGCAGTTAACGTTCTCTTGACCATGGTAGTTCATGGAGAGAGAGAAAGAGCAGGAGAGGAGAGCAACACTCACGGCAGGTGGTCAAAGTCCTCCGAGCTGCCCCGCGGCCGGACCGTGACCCGGTTCACCTCGTTGTGTAGCCCGTCCAGCAGGAAGCGCAGGAACTCCTGGGCGTCCTGTTGGCTGGAGGGAGGGACACAGACAGACATATAGGTTATTTTTTTACGCATTGGAAAATCATCTACAATACCATTACTAATACAAAGGATCTTAATAGTGTATTTTAGGTTTAAAAACACTTCTGAAGTTTGTAATTTTCCCTTACGAACAATGTATCAGCCTCTACAAAAATGTCTGTTAACTATAATCCGTATAATAGTTCACATTCCCTGTTGCTGCAGGATTATTTTCCTGCTGTAGCAAAACTGGCTCAAATTAAGATCCTACATCTGTATAAAGTGCACATATTTTCCTAGGGCCCTGCTCTTGTCAAAAGTAGTGCACTGTATACAGGGAATAGGGTAGGCTCGGTGAATAGTTAGTTGAGGAACAACACGTACTTGTATCCCACAAATCGGGGGGCGTATCTCTGGATCTGAGTTTTGAACTCTGAGGGGCCGACCGCCTCGCTGCTCGAGGACGTCCACATGGTCTGGAGGAGCTTGGCGAATTCTAGAAGCACAACCAGGAAACCAAGATCGATCAGATTCCCTCGGAATAGGGTCAGACATTGTATAATGGGAGACTGGCTGTAGGGCTAGCTATCTCACCCTCCATGAGTGTTCCAGTGTTGCTGTGGCTGTTTTTGTTAAGGTCGCGTCGGTGGGAGTTGTGCAGACAGTAGTCTCGGAGGTTGTGTGTGTTGCTGAGACACTGCAGGATGGAGTTCATGAAGCACTGTAGGAACAAACACACACACACAGTCTTTAGAAGAGGGTTAACATGCACATTACCATGCTGTTTGTGTTGCCAGGAAGTTACAGCTCCAAAAATCGAGATTATTGAAAAATAGATATATACAAAAATAACATTTTCAACATTGAAGACAACCGTTCAGAGGTGAACTTGTGTCACGCACACACAGAGGAACAGCTAACATCGTGCTAGCATAGGCAAAACACAAGGAACAGTGGGCTGAGTGATTGGAAGGAGAGAGAGAGAGAGAGAGAGAGAGAGAGAGAGAGAGAGAGAGAGAGAGAGAGAGAGAGAGAGAGAGAGAGAGAGAGAGAGAGAGAGAGAGAGAGAGAGAGAGAGAGAGAGAGAGAGAGAGAGACGTCCCCCAGCTGGTACAGAGTTCAACAGCAGCATAAGCACCCTGTAGACAGTTTATTTTGGGACCCATCCTTCTCCCTGTTGCCTGTCGCCGCCCCTCTGCCTGTTTGTAGAGCCATGAGATGGCATGGCGAATCAGCTCAGCTAATGGAAATAGACTAGCTAAGGGAATGTGTTAGTGAAATCAAAACACAGCACCTAAGCTGATGGCAGAGGCTAGGAGATGTGGATGACACTATTTTTGGTACACTGACAATATTCAACGTTTATTACACAATACACATGAATAGAGGCCTAAATAGATTTTAAATATATGATGTGTGTGTGTGTGTGTGTGTGTGTGTGTGTGTGTGTGTGTGTGTGTACATATGTGTGTGTGTTCCCAGGCCATTACTCACGGTATTCCCCAGGTTCCGTAGGCCCACCAGGCCCTGGGCACTCTTGGAGTTCTAGGGGGAGAAGAACAAGAAAAGCATGTGAGAGAATGTGATCTTTACATAGACGGTAGAAGGACGTTAAGCATCCTCCTTTCTATTATAGGTTAGGCTACGATAAACACTATGAGATGTGAAGATTGACATATTCTTTGTCAAACGTTAGCCTGGGCCTGTTTCAATACAGCGTATACGCCACCTCAGATGTGCAAAAAAATCTTGGCTTAGAAATAGTCTAAAGGCTTTTCAGGTGGATTTCGGTCTATGGTTGTAGAATAAGGACTTTGTAGAAAAGAAAAATGACTGACGTCACTGCAGTTTAAAGATAGATAGATAGATAGATAGATAGATAGATAGATAGATAGATAGATAGATAGATAGATAGATAGATAGATAGATAGATAGATAGATAGATAGATAGATAGATAGATAGATAGATAGATAGATAGATAGATAGATAGATAGATAGATAGATAGATAGATAGATAGATAGATAGATAGATAGATAGATAGATAGATAGATAGATAGATAGATAGATAGATAGATAGATAGATAGATAGATACTTTATTGAAATATAAGTTCAGTCGTTTTATTATTGAGTAGTAACAGGAATAATGAACAAAGTGCCAATCTGACTGCGTACACAACTTTAATATGGAATGCAATGTGTTGTGCCTTAAGGCCTTGGTAGAAATGCTGCAATCAATTATTTAGGCCCTAGTACTTTGAACATAAGGCCCCATCACAATGATACAGTCCCCATATTTAGACCAGCGGAAGAGAGACTGGGGTAGGTAGGGCCAGAAACCCGTTCACAGTGGTGTTTTTATGGTTTGGTGTAGAGCACAGCGCTGCTGGGGCACAGGAGAGGAAACCTGATCCAGCTTACAATGGAACTCAATATAACACTGATGTGACCCTGACTGAAGCTCTCCAGTAACTCTCACCTGCATGTTCTGTTCTGGGCTGGCTCATATAGCCTCCCTCCCTAGGTCCCTGCCCATGACCGCAGGAGTGACCAACCACCACAGGACACACAGTAAGAAACAGACACACACCCATGTGCTCCTGGTATCTGGGAGTTCAACCAGGACAGCGTGTAGTGTTTCCAGATTATGTAGTTATGAGAACACAACTTGGACGGGCTGTAGCGTTTTACTATTAAATAAATAACCCAACGCCATCTGTCCTCCTTTCCCAACAGAACAAAAAACCCATCCACCAGTTTAATTAACTCAGGATTATCTAAACCCTCCTTTCTCAATTCCAATGTAAAATAAAGTGATTTATTAGTCCGCAACCACATGAACAAAACACTTCCTGTTGTCAGTTATTGGTTTACAGTCAGTTCCTTGAAGTTCTTACTGTCCTACATTCTTACCGTGTGTCCCAATAATTGTATTTTCCCACTAGTATTCACTTCGTTTGAAAGGTATAATTCCTTTTGTAGCCTACACCAATCCAATGCTTTTACATTTGTGGGAACTAGTGTGCGAGAGTAGGCTACACTTCAGGAGGAAGGGCAGATTAGGTCGCTGCAAGGCAAGTATCATACTGGATGACCACTGATAATTCTCATAAACTCACATCGCTTGTCACCTTCAGAACGAGCCCTATGACGGCACAATTTTCCGTGCTTTGCTGAGTAATATCGTCGGAGGCCAAAATAGCACCTTTCCTTTCGAACTTGCTGCAGCGTTCTCGGTGGCTGGTTGCTGTCAGAGTGGTGTGACTGTCACTGCAGAAATCATCCTGACAGCCTCTCGTCCAGGGAACGCTATTTTTAAATGAGCAAGCTAGACAATATGACATCACAAACACACTTGCTCACACTCACAACATCTGGCAAGGGACTCACTGACTGACCGACCAGTGTTCTTCTTTGGACTAGTAACAAATGAATTAGTATCACCCATTTTAAAAATGTCTTAATCATTAACATTTGATGATAAGCTTAGTTATAGAATGCTAGTCTTCATAGCCCCGGCACATGCAAAAGGCCCTGTGTCCCTGTCAGGAAGTTTGCAACACTCTCTCCCCCACGTGGAATCAAATCGCTCCCTCTCAAGGGCCTCGTCGCTCTCACCGTAAAAATAGATCTATGGCGAACGTCATTAACGACAATCGTGCCTAACATAATAATTAATTTGGAAATTATCTCGATTTGTAGGCTTTTGGGTGATCCTTCTGGGTGACAAAGCTCTAGCCAGAGGCAACAGAGGAAGAATAGGCCTATATAGCAGTGCAAAGGATGCTATTCTGTCCCAGTCAGACATTAGCCTTATCTACAGTAGTCGGACCAACTGTCAGAAGAGAACATACTTCTTCTAGATTCACCAGAATACACATTGCACACAAATTGAAAATAAATACTGTGAAAGCTTGGCAAATGGGTTTGAGGTTCAAATTGTGTTGGTGAAATGAATTATTTGTTACAGTACGTTTATGACCAATGTGTGAGTGTGGATGGATAATACACAACATGGGGTGACTGTAGCCTTGAGGTTAGAGGCAAGCCCCTGACAGGAAGGTTGCTGGTTCAAACCCCTGAGCTGCCTGCGGGGAAATCTGGAGATCCAGCAGGGTTAACGGCTTCAATATCCCTGTATACTGCCTTTCTGCTGCTGGGTTAATAATCTGTATCCAGCTGGCAGCTGACACAAAGGTGATCAGATGAAAGGCATGAGGCAGTGTTTGGTTTTAACTGTAGCTAGTCCATTCTCTAGTCTACAGTCGTTCCATTTACAGGGGCCACAGATACAAATTTGCTGTAGATTTCACATAACACAGAGACTGATTAATTAATTGCCTTGCATTCTCAATGTATTTACACATAACATGATCACTGCCTACACGCTATCAATCTGAGGCATTTGATTGGAATGTTATCTATTGTTGTTGGGATTTAGGTGTTTCGAGTTCCGTGGCCCTTGGCAGACACTGACGTTGATACTGAGCTGAACTATCTCATGATGAAACTGCCAGGTACAAGTTGTGCCCTGAATGGGTTGAGTAGGCCTGGCCTGCCTGACATGGTTCCACCTTGCTCCATGGAATGCGCTATAATCATTAGCTGGCAGAAGTGTTGTGTTGAGTGAGAGCTGCTGCAGATGGAGAACAGTGTGTTCTGACCTTCCTGTGCCTGGCACCTGCAAGGAAACAACAACAGCAATCCACCAACTGTCTTCACATGGAGTAACTGAGCAGTCATGAACCAGTCATGAACCAGTCATGGACCAGTCATGGACCAGCTCAATCAATTGATATTTACATCCACTGTCTCTCTGACTATTCAAGACCAAGGAAATGCACTGAAACAATAGCAACACTTTCCCTCCTTCCCAAACAGGTTATAGAAAAGCCTTACAAGATCTAATATGATCCATAGATAAAACATTTGAGGGACAACCGAAATAACACACTCTTCAATGTGATAGCCAGGTACTAGCGTCTGCCACAGGCTTTCACCACAAGCCTGGGAGCCAAGGATAGCATAGCCAGGTATACTTTCAGTCATGCCTAGGGTTGCATATTTGGGGGAATATTCAGAGGTGGAAACTTTCTGTGGGAATTAACGGGAACATATGTGAATTAACGGGACTATATGGGAATTAATATTAATACAATTTAAATGTAGATGTTTTTTGCATTGGATATATTTACCATATTATATGGAGACATAAACCTTTTACCTTATCATAAGGAGACATAATTGCAAATGATTAAATCCTTCCAATTGAAATTTAAAACAATTTAGTTACGAATTGAACTTTAATTAAATGAGTTGACTCTTCACATGGGATGATTTCACTGAACAACAAAAGAAAGGGAATATTGAATGATCCCCAATGATCCATCACATCTCCCAAAATGTTTTCAACATACATCTGTAAAATGATAGTCTAGAAACTAAAGCTTTGGTTGTCTTCCTCGTCTTCTCCCTGGACCTCCTCAATGTCCACCTCTTGAACATCAGACTCTGAGGCCTCATCTTCACTGTCACTTTCCAACCTTGTTGAGGATGGCTCGTTGTCAGGCTCAAAAAGCCTCATATTTGCCGGGATGGCCACCAATTTTTCAACCCTTGTATTGGTCAGCCTGTTGCGTGCTTTGGTGTGTGTGTTCCCAAACAAGGACCAGTTGCGCTCTGAGGCGGCTGATGTTGGTGGGATTTTGAGGATGATGGCGGCAACAGGGGAAAGAGCCTCAGGTCCACAAAGTCCCTTCCACCGGGTGGCTGATGAGATATGTTGTCACGACTGCCATATTGCATCTCCATCCCAAAGCCTTTGCTTGGAAGTGTACTTAGCCAGACTGCCAAGAACCTTGCCCTCATCCAGGCCAAGGTGGTGAGACACGGTAGTGATGACACCATAGGCCTTGTTGATCTCTGCACCAGACAGGATGCTCTTGCCAGCACACTTGGGGTCCAACATGTATGCTGCGGCGTGTATGGGCTTCAGGCAGAAGTCTTCACGCTTTTTATGTATTTCAGAACTGCAGTTTCCTCTGCTTGGAGCAACAGTGAGGTGGGCAGGGCAGTACGGATTTATTCTCTTACATCTGCAAGCAGAGTCTAAACATCAGACAGGATGGCATTGTCTCCCTCAATCCGTGCAATGGCTACTGCTATAGGATTCAGGAGTTTCAGCCTGCTTACCACTCTCTCCCAAAATACATCATCCAGGAGGATCCTCTTGATGGGGCTGTCCATATCGGCAGACTGTGATATGGCCATTCAATGGAGAGACTCCTTCCCCTCCAGGAGACTGTCAAACACTATGACAACACCACCCCAATGGGTGTTGCTGGGCATCTTCAATGTGGTGCTCTTATTCTTCTCACTTTGCTTAGTGAGGTAGATTGCTGCTATAACTTGATGACCGTTCACATACCTAACCATTTCCTTGGCTCTCTTGTTGAGTGTATCCATTGTTTTCAGTGCCATGATGTCCTTGAGGAGCAGATTCAATGCATGAGCAGCACACCCAAAGGGTGTTATGTGAGGGTAGGACTCCTCCACTTTAGACCAAGCAGCCTTCATGTTCGCAGCATTGTCTGTCACCAGTGCAAATACCTTCTGTGGTCCAAGGTCATTGATGACTGCCTTCAGCTCATCTGCAATGTAGAGACCGGTGTGTCTGTTGTCCCTTGTGTCTGTGCTCTTGTAGAATACTGGTTGAGGGGTGGAGATGATGTAGTTAATTATTCCTTGCCCACGAACATTCGATGATTGCAATACAGTCTGCTTTCTCTATGATTTGCTTGACCTTCACTTGAACTCTGTTGAACTCTGCATTCAGCAAATGAGCAGATAAAGCATATCTGGTTGGAGGGGTGTATGCTGGGTAAAGAACATTCAGAAATCTCTTCCAATACACATTGCCTGTGAGCATCAGAGGTGAAGCAGTTGCATACACAGCTCGAGCAAGACATTCATCAGCATTTTTCTGACTACGTTCCTCTGTTGAGTCAAAAAACCTTCTGATTCCAGGAGGACCATGTGAGCTGTTGCTATCGATAAGGTGTCTGATTCATCATTTTCACCTCGAATAGAACTAGAGGGACTTTTGTCAGAGGTTGCTTGTTGTGAGCGCTGAGGGAACTTTATGCACTTGGCCAGATGATTCTGCATCTTTGTTGCATTCTTCACATATGATTTGACACAGTATTTGCAAATGTACACAGCTTTTCCTTCTACATTTGCTGCAGTGAAATGTCTCCACACATCAGATAGTGGAATGTTCCTGTAAAGATGTAAAGCAAAATTCCCAAAATTCCTGGAAAGTTTCTGACCCTTTGCAATCCTAGTCATGCCACAACCCTTGTCATGCCACAACCCTAGTCATGCCACAACCCTAGTCATGCCACAACCCTAGTCATGCCACAACCCTAGTCATGCCACAACCCTAGTCATGCCACAACCCTAGTCATGCACATTCTCTAGGAGGATCTCACATTATTGAAGATGATCAATGAAACATCAGTGTTCAAGGTTCTAATAAAATCATCAATCGCCAGGTTTAGGTGGCCAACGAGTTACCACTGCTAGATCCATAAACACCATTAGGTCACTAATGTATGTCAGATGACTTCAACATCAGTCTGAAAATAGACCCCTTTGACCAACAAATTTACCTTGATTTTGTTTCTCTATGGACATGGAATGATGTAAAAAAAATAGCGAGAGAGTGGGACAATAATGCCTCATGATATTACAGTTGTTCCATCCTAAACATATTTTGATATATTACTGGGCTATGTAATATCATTCAATATACGAACAAATGACGGATATGGAGTGAGATTAATTTGATATTATATAACTAGTCTAATGACCTGCCAGAATACTGATCCTCCACAAAGGCTTAACGGAGGTTTAGGCTTCTGCAAGAGTGACTGCAATGCTATATCGGTGTCAATGCTGATGTGTAGAAGAACCCCTAGTGATTTTCCTCCAGGAAACGCCACATCAACCCAACTAGATCCTTATTGATTAACACCACCTCTATTACTGTAACTAAACACGCAGACAAGTATTCGATAGATCATCTTGGTGCGAATACATCCTATCTTACCTTGGCTTGATTAATGAGAAGTCCTACAAAGGTTGACACCAGCACCGAGCCAGACATGCTCGAGCTTTTCCGGCGCATCTCTTGCTTCAGAAACGGGAAAGCAGAACCCGGGGGTTCCTCAGGTACGGTCACCGTGTATGACTGTCTCATGCTGGGCATGATGACTGTCTGAGATAGTCGGTTACCGGTGTGTTCTGGTGCTCTGCCGGTAGCAGGCAGATAGAGCCGGTGTTCTCCTGATATTCTATGTCGCGGGATCTTTGTATGAAAGTCTAACCCAAGTTACGAATTTGTTTGTATTTTTGCTCGAGCGTGTTCCGTTTCCTTTTCGCGGTGGTCATGAAAAACCGAGCCATTCATCTACACAGCGATACATACCAGACTGGGACTCCTGATGTCACGAGAAAACACATAAACAATACATTAATTCAATAGTTTCGTAGTGAAAACAGACTGAGAAATGTATTATTTTCTCCCCTATGTGTTCCATAAATCGAAGATCTTCAGTATACGCAAATCACTACAATATCAGTCGTGCAGTAATCAATCACAGGGCTGATTGAGGAGGAAATGTACACTGCCTCTCCATCGTTTTACGAGACCGAAGGCCCGCCCATGTTCGGCTTAGTACTACCGACGTCAGCCGCGGCCACTACCCTCTCCGACGTCAAACCGGGTCAGAAACCTCTCCGACGTCAAACCGGGTCAGAGTGGTCCATTCCCATTTCTACGTGGAACATTAATCCCCGTTGTCCATACGTCAAGCAATGAGATAAAACCACGGTTGGGTAATTTCCTTTCTAAATGTAATCTGTTACAGTTACAAATTACCTGTCCGAAATTGTAATCAGTAACGTAACTTCTGGATTACCCAATTTCAGTAACTAATCTGATTACATTCAATTACTTTTTTACTTCCCCTTTAAGAGACATTAGAAGAAGACTAACATGTATGTTACTGATTGAACAACATCTATTACAGGATAAATCAATGTTAAAGTTTACATAGCTGGTCATATATGGATGTTACATGTTACTTTATGGGTTGGTTATGGAGGCTTCTTCTAAACCCTCGCTTTTTACTACATATAATAACATGAGTAAATTATATCTTTACATTAAAAACTAAAGTCTATCAGAATTCCAGAAATTCCAATAAATGTTATACCCCTTGATCTTCAAGAATAGTATTTGGAAATAAGTAAGTATAGATTATCCAAATAGTTTTACCTGAGCATGACCCCAAAACTAAGGACTTATTAGCCAGCCCTACTCTGTTTATGATTTTGTTGTCATGGAGAACTGATTGGGCTCATTGATTGAGTTGAAAAATAAATGCTGCTCTCATGGAATGACATGCTTTGCCAAGAGTGTACAAAGCTGTAATCAAGGCAAAGGGTGGCTACTTTGAAGAATCTAAAATATAAAATATATTTTTATTTGTTTAACACGTTTTTGGTTACTACATGATTCCTAATGTGTTATTTCATATTTTTGATGTGAACAGATTTGTGAACAGCCATCCACAACAACCACAATCCGTAAGGTTCAAATAGCTAAATGAGAGAGCAGCAGTGTGATTCACATCAATGCGCTATATAGATATCAATAATAAGTGATATCCATATTGTAGACTACATTACTGCTGTCATCCTTACCTCCAAGAGTTTATTCAAGTTGGATAATCTTTGGATGCCGACAGCAGTAGCACCATTGGAAGACATAGCTTGGAAAAGCCTATTCCCGCTTTTTTCCCGCGATCCATCAAACACATTTGGTGTTTCATCATAGTGGTCTCTGATTGGTGGTCATCATTTGGTGTGTCATCATAGTGGTCTCTGATTGGTGGTCATCATTTGGTGTGTCATCATAGTGGTCTTAAACTTGAGCCTTTTTTCAATGCTGATTTGAATGTCATTAATAAAACAGAGATGTGTCAAATATTTTTTCCCACAAACATCCTATCTAAATTACATGTAATCCGTTACTCCCCAACCCTGGATACAACACATTCACTGTCCAATGTGTGTCCTTTCTAAAGGACTACTCAGTGTGAGACCCATTAATTTCAATGCAGGACTACATTTCAGAGGAGTACATTATATTGTGGTGGGGAGAGTAGGCTATCACTACATGCTCAAAATCTGTTAGGCTATTGACCATGGCTGTAATAATACATCTCTTCATAGTTAGCTTCACAGAGGAAGACTGTCATTCTGACACTTGCGACTCAGCAACAGCATAAGGTTTTCAGGCCATATGAAGGTCAAACTGTGATGGCTTCAAGTAAGCTTACAGTATGTCTCTGTGTGTAGTGGCAGATGAGGAGGAACATCAGGATCAGCCATCAAGCCTTTTGTAAATTCCTAGTAATTAAGAGTTTCTTCTCTGGGATGTGAACATTCTGCAGAAGGAGAATAGACCTAACATATCCTAGCTACATACAGTACCAAAGGTGAGAAGTACAAAAGGTGAGGTTTTACATGGTAAAACAGATTGGAGGCTAGAACCTGTTATCCTCATGCAACATCAACAAATATAATTAATTGCCAAACCATTGTCAATTTGCTGTTAATCAATAGAACTAAGTGCTGACTGCAGTTTACCCTCTGTAATAAACATTTAGCACCGTTAGCTCTGAACTCTCACCTATGAGACAAACATGTTTGCTTGTTTACCGGCTTCAACACTCAAGCTTGTTACTCACCCCTCTTGCCTAAAGTCTAAAAATACTCTGATTTATTGGGACTCAAAAAGTGAGTGGGAAAATACAGATGGCTTTTATGCAGCTAAAATACAGATGGCTTTTATGCAGCTAAAATACAGATGGCTTTTATGCAGCTAAAATACAGATGGCTTTTATGCAGCTAAAATACTATCAGTCCATTTCAATGTCACCATCTTATCTTAAAAACCTAACAAAGGACACAAGCATTGGGAAAAGTACAGAGTCCCCGACACAGCTAATTTAATTTGCAATGATGTTACCCCCTATTACACTGAAGGAGATCAGAAATACATTTCCCCACACCAGTCACACATAGAGCAGCGGTCTGCCAAGAAAGGGGATTGTTAAAACTGAAGACATTATGAAGCATGAGTGATAATGACTAAACATAAATAAAAGGTCTAAACATTATCAGCCACCAACTCAAGTCTGCCTCAGTCAGTCTGATAACGGCTACAGAAATTAGCATTAGGCCATAGTATGAACAGCAGACAGCTGCCAAGAGGCCTGCCCACCTCCATAGGCTGCCTAGACTACTACCTTGATTCCATATGAAACCATCTACTGAATGGTTTCATGGATTATAGGTTAATGAACCAAAACTACTTCCGTGTTGCCACAGCAACTTCTTCAGCCTCTGGTATTTAGAAATGTCTTCCTCTGTAATGGTCATGTGATCCTGATCTGGAAGCAACCCGACAGTAAATTCACATGTCCTACCAAAAGGATCGCTGGCTGTGACGTGACTTATGCTCGACTCAGCTAAATTGTACTAGAATAACTTTATTAAACGCCATGAGCACTGCGTCTATGACGCTTGTATGTTTCTGTAATTGTAATGTCTGTGTCTAAATTCTTCTTTCTGGTGTCTAGGTCTGTCAGTTTTTTTTATGTCTGATATTTGTCTGAAACACTGTTCCCCTCTACTACGGCTGTCTTGTTTGGACCAGGTCTCGCTTGAAAAATAGATTTTACCTCAATGAGACTAACTTGGAAAAATAAATTATGTCCCCAGCTCGGTCTTGTGGCCTAGTATGTGTACACAACAAACAGACAGGGAACACGTGTGTGTGTGTGTGTGAAACAATCCCTCCTTCAGGGGAGATTGAAGAAAACACAGAGCCTAAAGGATAGAAAACTACACAATTCGACAATGAAATCAATTTTTGTATTCTATCTTCTGAGATAAAGACCTGGTTAGCTAGGCAAATCATTACACATTTGATCAATGATCATCTGGCAACTACATTTCCTAGATAAGGACACATCAAGGAGATCCATTTGTTTAAGTAAATGCCCAAATTGGTTAGCACAGCCAGAAGGAAAGTAATACCTTACTTCAGCATAAAGCTAGGCTAGGCTATATTTCAACGTTTTGAAGGACTTTCTGTTCCTGTTGATATTTAAGCTTCTCATCATTCTGAGGGCACTGACTGTAACGGAACCGAGGAAAACGTTCTGAACGGTCACTTCAAATACCAACATCAAAAGGCCTGCTGTTCTCAGTGCCAAGTAGAGAACAGATACAGTTTGGCTACATACTGAACTGTTTGAATCCACTCCCCCAAGGCTTCAAATTCAACAGCCAACAAGATGATGACGTTGAGCAGTGTGAACGTTAGGCTACTGTTTGACATCCCCATGTGCAGCTGGCTCGCTGATCCAGACCTCTAAACTCCTCAGAAATAATACAATGCCTAATAAGTTATGGGCAATTGTTTTTCAGAGGGCTCAGTATTAAAACTCTCACACAGACCAGACTGGCGTTACATTTTTTTAATCAAAGCATTACACTACTGTAGCTGACTGAACAAGGTGGCAGACATGCCAAAAAATATTGTTGTTTCCACGGGAGTCTAGGCATAGGCTAAAGCAACCAAGAAACAAACGGCAGACAAACGTCACCCACGTGTGATAGGGCTGGCATCACTTATGCAGAGTTGCGGACACATAATGTCCCGTCAGACAGGAGTTGTACAATGGTTCTGAAAGTGTGTTAATAGCTGTTGTAATAATTCAGCCACCCAAAACCCCTTCCTAGCCCTCTGAAGATTAGGGAAAACAGTCATAGAACACAGTAAGCCTATGTAACTAAAAACTAGCACCAAGGGTGATAGAGAAGTAACCTAAAAGATAGACTAGCTGATCAACACCGTTACATGAGGTAGGCCTCATTTAACTGCTCCCATTGTAAAACCCCGGGCTTTTCCACCCTAGACTATAGCACAGTATAAAGGCAGAATAGTCGTCAGTGCATGAAGGTGCAACACTGCACAGCATTATAATCACTGTGTCCAGGACTGTGTCAGCCAGCTCGTCCCGGGTAAAGAGATAGGATGATGGAGTTTAGAGTTAGACGCCACCACACCAGTGAGTTGACAAGGAACATGAGTTCATGGTTTGGTGAAAATAAATTAGCTATTTTGCTCAGTGCCACTTCTTATGTCGATGCCATTGTTCATTGTAACTAGGAGCAGTATATTGGGGTCGTATTCATTACGCTACAAATGGAAGAACACTAACTGAATTAGGGAGGGAGTACCTGACCGATACGAAATGCAAATTTCAATTTTTGCTACAGTGTGCCTTAATGAATACAACCCAGGGCACTGGGTAGTGTGCAACAGCTGGAGCAGGGAGCACTGAGCTTTAGAATTAAACCGTTTGCCTGGCCATGCCTGGCTGGATGACCTAAAATGGCATGATGTGAGATAGGATGGCATCACAAAAGCCTTCGTTTTGACTAACTGGACATTTCAGTTTTATAGCTACTCATACTATGCAATGCCTTTCTATAGCTTTTTGCACTCCAGACTTCCTGTATTTTTATACCTTTTCATAGTGCCGCACTATGTATCATGTATCGTGTATTTTCTGTCTGTCTGTCTGTCTGTCTGTCTGTCTGTCTGTCTGTCTGTCTGTCTGTCTGTCTGTCTGTCTGTCTGTCTGTCTGTCTATATATCTATCTATACTACATATACAGTTGAAGTCAGAAGTTTACATACACTTAGGTTGAAGTCATTAAAACTCATTTTTCAACCACTCCACAGATTTCATGTTAACAAACTATAGTTTTGGCAAGTCGGTTAGGACATCTACTTTGTGCATGACACAAGTTATTCTTCCAACAATTGTTTACAGACTTATAATTCACTATATCACAATTGGGTCAGAAGTTAACATACACTAAGTTGACTGTGCCTTTAAACAGCTTGGAAAATTCCAGAATTCCAATTGGAGGCTTTTGAGTCAATTGGAGGTGTACTAGTGGATGTATTTCAAGGCCTACCTTCAAACTCAGTGCCTCTTTGCTAGACATCATGGGAAAATCCAAAGAAATCAGCCAAGACCTCAGAAGAAATGGTAGACCTCCACAAGTCTGGTTCATCCTTGGGAGCAATTTCCAAACGTTAGCACGTTCATCTGTACAAACAATAGTACGCAAGCATAAACACCATGGGACCATGCAGCCGTCATACCGCCCAGGAAGGAGACGCGTTCTGTCTCCTAGAGATGAACATACTTTGGTGCGAAAAGTGTAAATCAATCCCAGAACAACAGCAAAGGACCTTGTGAAGATGCTGGAGGAAACAGGTACAAAAGTATCTATATCCATAGTAAAACAAGTCCTATACCGACATAACCTGAAAGGCCCCTCAGCAAGGAAGAAGCCACTGCTCCAAAACCGCCATAAAAAAGTCAGACTACGGTTTGCAACTGCACATGGGGACAAAGATCATACTTTTTGAGGAAATGTCCTCTGGTCTGATGAAACAAAAATAGAACTGTTTGGCCATAATGACCATCGTTATGTTTGGAGGAAAAAGGGGAGGCTTGCAAGCCGAAGAACACCATCCCAACCGTGAAGCACGGGGGTGGCAGCATCATGTTGTGGAGGTACTTTGCTGCAGGAGGGACTGGTGCACTTCACAAAATAGATGTCATCATGAGGAAGGAAAATTATGAGGATATATTGAAGCAACATCTTAAGTCAGGAAGTTAAAGCTTGGTCGCAAATGGGACAATGACCTCTAGCATACTTCCAAAGTTGTGGCAAAATGACTTAAGGACAACAAAGTCAAAGTATTGGAGTGGCCATCACAAAGCCCTGACCTCAATCCTATAGAAAATGTGTGGGAAGAACTGAAAAAGCGTGTGCGAGCAAGGAGGCCTACAAACCTGACTCAGTTACACCAGGAATGGGCCAAAATTCACCCAACTTATTGTGGGAAGCTTGTGGAAGGCTACCTGAAACGTTTGACCCAAGTTAAACAATTTAAAGGTAATGCTACCAAATACTAATTGAGTGTATGTAAACTTCTGACCCACTGGGAATGTGATGAATGAAATAATCTCTCTACTATTATTCTGACATTTCACATTCTTAAAATAAAGTGGTGATCCTAACTGACAGGGAATTTTTACTAGGATTAAATGTCAGGAATTGTGAAAAACAGAGTTTAAATGTATTTGGCTAAGGTGTATGTAAACTTCCGACTTCAACTGTAAAACAGATTTCAAGACCAGCCTTTTTCCATCTTCTTAACATTGCAAAAATCAGAAACTTTGCAAAAAATGACACAGGAAAGCTAATCCATGCTTTTCTCACTTCAAGATTAGACTACTCTACTCTCCGGCTACCTGGTTAAGGCACAAAATAAACTTAAGCTAGTGCAAAATAAGGCTGCTAGAATCGTGACTAGAACCAAAAAATGTGATCATACAGTATTATTCCAGTGTTAGCCTCTACTGTCTTCCTGTTAAGGCTAGGGCTGAGTTCAAGGTTTGACTGTTAACCTACAAAGCATTGCATGGACTTGCTTGTCCTTATCTCTCTGATTTGGTCGTGCCGTACATACCTACACGTATGCTACGGTCAATAAGATTCCTTATTGTTCCTAGAATTTCTAAGCAAACACCTGGAGGCAGGGCTTTCACCTTCAGAGCTCCTCTTTTATGGAATGGTCTGCCGATCTATGTGAAAGTCGCAGACTCAGTCTCAACCCTCTTCAGTAGGTCCTATGATTGAGTGTAGTCTGGCCCAGGGGTGCGAAGGTGAACGGCAAGGCATTGGAGCGACGAACCCCCCTACTCTTCACTGGGATTCTCTGCCTCTGACCTTATTACGGGGGCTGAGTCACTAGCTTGGCCGCGCTCTCCCATGCCGTCCCTAGCAGAGCGCATATCTTCATGCCAGCCTTTTTTTTTTTTAGCTATAATCGACTCCCTTGGGTGGGTTGAGTTACTGACGTAATCTTCCTGTCCGGTTTTGCAGCCCCTCAGGCTTGTGCGGTGGGGGAGATATTTGTGGGCTATACTCAGCCTTGTGTCAGGGTAGTAAGTAAATGGTCCATTAAAGCCTCGTTTTAGATTTGGTTTTAATAAGAAATGCTGGTGACCATGACTGAGTTTGTTTAAGGGTGTGGTTTGATGTGGGTGTCTCTTGTGTATGTTCACAGGTGGGAAGAGTTAGCCAAATTATTTAGCCAATTAGCTTCAGCCGGCTGGTGTGCGACCGTGGCAAAGTTGGTTTGACTTTGGATAGCCTATCTCCGGGGCTAGTTAGGGACCGCCAATAAATGACACAATGTAAATGAGATAATATTATCAGGTTGCACACCTTTTATTTTTTTCATTAAATGCTTTTAATATTCGTATATGAATTTCTACAATTGATCATTGTTTTGAGGTTTTTAAGTGGACCTAATTAGCCCCATAGACAGCTGCAGTCCAAATTGATGATTACTTGTGTGCTGCCAGCTGTGGGCATGTGGGCAGGATTGAAACAAACCAACCTTAACGTACGCTGCGATGCAGTCACGACCACATTTCTCACAAAACTCTCCAAGTTATTCTATTTTCACTTTGTCATCAATGTCGACAGTAGAATAAAGTTTCTGACTCACATCAATGCCACATGTTTTCTAAATGACAAGACTCTGGCCTTGTCCAATAGGGCGGCTCACAGTTGGCCCAGCATCGTCCGGGTTTGGCTGGTGTAGGTCGTCAATGTAAATAAGAATGTGTTGTTAACCGACTTGCCTAGTTAAATAAAGGTTAAATAAAATAAATAAATAAATAAAAACATTAAAACGTTTTTTTAGGGGCAGATGCTCTTTAAGTGGCGTGGGGGTTGTGCTTTGGCAAAGTGGGTGGGGTTATACCCTGCATGGTTAGTCCCGTCCAGGGGTAACTTTGAGACGGGGCCACAGTGTCCTCCGACCTCCTTGTTTCAGTCCCAGTATCTATGCTGCAATAGCCTACAGTCATGACCAAAATTATTGGCACCCTTGATAAAAATGTGCAAAAAATAGCTATATTGCTTAAAACATACATGGTGGAGGTGTAGTAGCTGATCAGGGGCACCGGAGGGTGTCAGGCAATTGTCTTGCCTAATGGGCGGGCCGGCCCTGAGTTCAAGTCTGGAGACTGAGATGTTGATATTGTCGTCACTTAATAATTAATTTGTGGAATTTGATGTATGCTTGGGGTTATTGATCCACTTGTGGCCAAGTTTCAGCCTTTCAACCAGGTTTTTGGCTAAAATGTCCTGTTACTGTGTAAAGTTCATGATGCTGTTGACCTTAACAAGGGAAAAGGGCTTTTATAAAGTATATTTGATTGGTTGATTGGTATCATTAGCTAGGTTTCCCTCTAATTGGCGACAGATTTTCATGTGATATAAAACATTTTCCCACAAGAGATGTTTCCATCAAACTGTGCGTGATGACGTAGTGCACATTAAAACTGTAGTAACACTATAGCAAATGAGCCCACTATGGTCTAGTCATCTGCCCTCTAGCCAGCAGCTCGCAGATACAGTCTGGGTAGGCTAGCCTACATGATGATGAGATTATCATAGATAAGAGCGAGATCATTTCTATTTGTCAAACGGCCGCCAAGCATCAATCATCATCTCACCAGAATAAGACCCTCAAAATGTATTGGAAAGAAGCATCAAACTCATCAACGAGCACTTTCACCACCCTGTGAAGTTCATCTGTAGCCTATTAAACTAGCCTATTAAACTGCATGCTTTCCCGAGTCGTAGGGGGAGGACCACACAACACGCCATCATGTAACTCCAAGTTTACTTCGATTTGGTGCTTATTATATCAACATTTGCACATACATTTCTAGCATAATTAATTTTGGGGCGGCAGGTAGCCTAGTGGTTAGAGCTGGTTCAAATACCTGATTCGACAAGGTGAAAAACCTGCTCTGATGAGGAGCTGCTGGTCTCTCTGAGGCACGACCCCAACACATTCCTCAAAACATGACTCCATAAACAAAGGCTTTCTTTCCTTGGAGGGGATGAGCTGACAGAACATTGTGTCTCAGCCCACAGGGATGCCTGACAGTCAGGACTGATTCAGCACAGATATTTATTTATGTTAACCTTTATTTAACCAGGAAAGACTCTTGCGATTAGAAACCTCTTTTGCAAGAGCGAGATTGAGTTGATATTATGGAATGGGGTGAACTATCAGCCCCTATCTCCTAAACCAAACCCCCCTATCTCCTAAACCAAACCCCCCTATCTCCTAAATCAAACCCCCCTATCTCCTATCTCAAACCCCCCTATCTCCTATCTCAAACCCCCCTATCTCCTAAACCAAACCCCCCTATCTCCTAAACCAAACCCCCCTATCTCCTAAACCAAACCCCCCTATCTCCTAAACCAAACCCCCCTATCTCCTAAACCAAACCCCCCTATCTCCTAAACCAAACCCCCCTATCTCCTATCTCAAACCCCCCTATCTCCTATCTCAAACCCCCCTATCTCCTAAATCAAACCCCCCTATCTCCTATCTCAAACCCCCCTATCTCCTAAATCAAACCCCCCTATCTCAAACCCCCCTATCTCCTAAACCAAACCCCCCCTATCTCCTAAACCAAACCCCCCCTATCTCCTAAATCAAACCCCCCTATCTCCTAAACCAAACCCCCCTATCTCCTAAACCAAACCCCCCTATCTCCTAAATCAACCCCCCCTATCTCCTATCTCAAACCCCCCTATCTCCTATCTCAAACCCCCCTATCTCCTAAATCAAACCCCCCTATCTCCTATCTCAAACCCCCCTATCTCCTAAATCAAACCCCCCTATCTCAAACCCCCCTATCTCCTAAACCAAACCCCCCCTATCTCCTAAACCAAACCCCCCCTATCTCCTAAATCAAACCCCCCTATCTCCTAAACCAAACCCCCCTATCTCCTAAACCAAACCCCCCTATCTCCTAAATCAACCCCCCCTATCTCCTAAACCAAACCCCCCTATCTCCTAAACCAAACCCCCCTATCTCCTAAATCAACCCCCCCTATCTCCTAAACCAAACCCCCCTACAGTGCAATCACAGTTATCACACAAAGTTTGCATACATGCCCCCCTAGCCTTTACGTCACCTGCTCTGGGCACCTGCCTACTCTCCGGTCATGGTAAGGGGATTTATTGTATAAACTCCCTGCTCTAAACCGGTCAGGGTGGGAATTAGGAAGGATAATTAAAATTACTTGATGAGAACATTCGAGCCCAGGGCTCAGGAAATCCTCTCGTAACATTAATAACAAAATCTCAACCCAGTTCCACTGTTCCATGTCCAGGAGATTCATTCCCTCATTGATTGACACCTGTTAATTACCGAGAAGATTCCATACCACCTGTGAGTGGCTTCAGTAATGCAGATATGGTGGCAAACAACTTTTAGCCTCGATGCATCCTTCACTGAATCGTTTCATTACAGTGCATCAACAGCCTCTCTGCCTGCCTGAGCTCCATACCAACAACAAAAACAGCCTTGTCAAAGAGATAGGCTTGGCTGATTGTGAAACAAATGTCCTCCTCCTTCTCCGTTCCCACAGTAGTCAGCAATCAGGGCTAATCCCATAAGTAGGTTAATTCACACTCTGCTCTCTGAGGAGGAGATGAGGATAGCCAGGCCAGCCACTCCCCCAGATGTCATTACTCTCCATGCGTCACAGAGGGAACACAAGGAGTCTAGTCAATGGGACACCTGCCTCTCTGACAGTCAGTAAACAGGTTTCCATTGACTCAGGTTTATTCGACAAAAGCAATGTCGCAAAAAAATGTTTAATGGAAACAGCAGATATAAGAGACATTTTCTAAAGATTGACAACATTTTTACCCGTTCAACAATAAACTTTGTTTATTGCGACCAATGACGATGGAAACAGTGTTTTTCGAATAAATGATGATTCCCGAACAATTTTGAAGGTACACGGGCACGTGATGTAATCACGTAACTAGAAGCTCCAGTCCAAATGTAATTCGACATGCCTACTGCTTGCAAAATTGATTCTTTCAAAAACAAAAATATGTTTCTTTACAGGACAAGGATTGTCATGACTTTCAAGGCCTGAAAGGCTCTGCCTTGCTTTTCTGGTTGGCTGGCAAGTTTCCCCATCCAATTATTTCAGATCTACAGGAGGGCAAGTTTCACCATGGCATGAACCATGGCATTACGTTGGCACATGAGAATTATTAGTAAATTACTGCATTCTGTCCATGCTGACTTTGGCGGTCTACCTGAGACATGATAGGTGGGATGGCATAAATATTAATCCGCTATTTGTCTAAATAGGTCATTTTGTGCTGTTGGTGTGACATCATTACATCCATCTGTTTTTATCGACACAAGATAGTTAATGGAAACGCACCCTAGCAGGCAATTGTTGCATCTATTTTCTATACAAACTTTCTAAATGTCGACAAAAAAAAAATCCCTGTAAAAGTTAATGGAAACATAGCCAGTGACACACAGACAGACAGACCAGGTTAGCCTGGTCCCACTGCCTTGCCAACCCCTATGGTCATTGTCACGTCAAACATGCAGGACCCAGAGGAGTTGGCCATACAGCACAAACAGATCTGGGACCAGGCTATAGCTACGGCCTCACCGAGGACCTTCCTGATTCATCACCATAGGGATAAATGGCATTTCTGAGGACTTTATGGGAGCTATGGCAACAGGAATGTTTCCAATCTTACATACAGGGGCATGGAGATTTATTAAAGCATGTTCGTGTCTGTGAGATTAATTATATATTTTTTAATAGGAAATATACCTAATATAGCTAGCTGACATGGTTGCATTTTATACATCAATACAGTATGAATGAATGAATGAATGAATGAATACTGAAACAATTGTCTAAGACCTAGTTTATACTGTGTAGTGAGTGACACTGTTCCTATCATGTGTGCCTACTGTTGCCCTAAGCCAGTGAGTGACTGTGTTCCTCAACACAGGACGTTAGTACTGTACAGTAACAGTGCAGAGCATCTGTACTGACAGTGAGCGCCCCCACATGGTGGCAGTCTGCCAGGTCAGTGGCCTGAGAGGCTAAATCTGAGAACACAGCAAAAAGTTGAGCAAACAGAAGAACACTGGTCTTACCGGGGAGTCCCTGGTGGGGGAGCTGGATCGTCCATTACTGCTGCTGCTCCTCTCATAGGAGGAGGTGAAGCGGCTACCACCACCACTGCTCAAGGCCTCCTGTGTGGAGCTGCGTGACAGGCCATAGCTGGAGCTCTGCAGGCTGCTGTTGTAGGAGTCGCCCACATCGCTGGCCCTGCTCCGGTAACCCCTCAGGGCGCTGGAGGAGGAGGGGGAAGTGGGATCGGTGAGACCCAGGGATGACAGGTCCCGCGTCAGATCACTCTGGCTCGACGACCTCCGGCGGCTGAGGGAGGTGCTGGAGGCGCCGGGCGACGAGGAGAGGTAGCTGGAGCGGCTGGGCGTGGTGGACGAGGAGTAGCTGCTATAGCCAGAGTAACCGGAGCCGCCGCTCAGGCCCGACGAGCCGTAGGTCTTCACTGGGGTGCGGCTCAGGCTCTCGCTTCGCCGGCTGCTGCTAAGGAGGTCAGTGCGGGGGATGGGCCGGCCCCGGTCGAGCTCCAAGGAGGTGCTGTAGTTGCGGGCGCGGCTGGCGCCGCTGCTCAGGTAGCTGGGGGAGGAGTAGCCCGAGGAGGAGGCAGCGTTGCTCCTGTAGGAGGGCAGCCTGTCCCGGTCAGAAGTGTAGGAGCTGAGGGAGGAGGGCGTCAGGGAGGAGCCATAGGAGCTATAGGCACTGGTATAGGAGGAGCCAGTGTAGCGCTTGGCGGTGGTGGAGACGCGAGACATGCTGGATTCTCAGCCACGGGTGATGCGGTGGGAGAGACCGCATCGACTGCAAGACAAGAGAGAGTAAACAGAAATCAGTGCGTTTCTATTTTTAGACTCTGAGTGGGAACAACTTGATTTCCAAAAATGAAAACTTAATTAGCAACATTTACATTTTTATAACCACTAAATTAAATTGTGTATTTCATATCAGATCGGCTCCATCTTAGTCTCATGGGTTAGTCTCATCTGATCACGAGAGAGGTAGGATGCCAAAGGTCACTAGGTAGGATGCCAAAGGTCACTAGGTAGGATGCCAAAGGTCACAAGGTAGGATGCCAAAGGTCACTAGGCCATCATCCAATTCTTAACATACAGGGGCGCTATTTATCAACAGGCTGAATATAGCATGGCTCAATGCTGAGGTTTTAATCGTGTTCAGGATACAGATATTTGACAAGCAACATCATGTGACCCTCCTTGGAACATATTACACAATATCAACTGTGCCATCAGTATTCAACCTGAAGTAGAATGCTAAAACACTGCTCTGGAAAGCCATGCTTGGTAATGTGTTGTACTGTCGTAGCGATGGCTTGCACAGCTCAACGTTGTGCCCGGCTGTTTCTGGTGGCACAGTGTTCCTGAGGAGAGACAGGGCTCTTGTTCACAAGGCAGTGCAGCGTCTGAATAAATAAAAGTATCTGTTGTTGTCGGTCCGTGTTGGGTTCAGTGGGGGAGGCTGCTGTTTCTTTAATATCTCTCTCTCTCTCTATCCCTCTCTCTCTCTCTCTCTCTCTCTCTCTCTCTCTCTCTCTCTCTCTCTCTCTCCCTCTCTCTCTCCCTCTCTCTCTCTCTCTCTCTCTGCCACAGATGCATCAATAATTCAGCATATGGATGTGGAGTAGGCAGAGCCCTGGAGCCAGGCCAAGACATGCAGCAGTGTGCAGCTAGCTAGACCCAGCCGGGATGCTCAGGCTCTGGAGCACTACTGCTATGGTTAGCTGAACTACGCTAGCCCAACCTAGCCTTGGTTAGACTCACATCAAAACCCCACAGTGGATATGCACCCTGCCATGTTCGCCTGTATCCTGCGCGTCTATTTGAATGTATAAACAGAGAGCGTGCTTGTACTTGTAACACTACTACTTCCAGTATAAACACATACCATTTAGGCTACTGCAGGTGTCTCGTCCAATGAATGAAGGCCCTGACTGAGACAAGTTCAGGCTAGCGTGGCGGTGTCACTTAAAAAAGAACACAGCCCAAACGGACATGGGGTTTGTAAGATGACAGCAGTACAGCCTCCCCAAAGGCTCTACTGAACTGTGGTTACCATGACTACACGGCAACAAGCACCTTTTGACTGCCACACAATCTCAGTGTCAAAGCAGGTGTTGCACTGATCTCATTGACTTGCTGATTCCCTTGCCTAGCAGAACTATAAGGTCCATCCAGTTATAGCCTAGGGCCCAGTAGATGAGACTCTACTGGAGCATACAGAAAGGGTAGATAGCCTTTTCAATCTATAGGCCTAATCCACGTTTGCAATACTACCAAATACTAATTGAGTGTATGTAAACTTCTGACCCACTGGGAATGTGATGAAAGAAATAAAAGCTGAAATAAATCATTCTCTCTACTATTATTCTGACATTTCACATTCTTAAAATGAAGTGGTTATCCTAACTGACCTAAGACAGGGAATTTTTACTAGGATTAAATGTCAGGAATTGTGAGAAAATTTGTTTAAATGTATTTGGCTAAGGTGTATGTAAACTTCCGACTTCAACTGTATATAATGTTCCTCACCTACTAGCCTATATTAAAAAGTAAGTACACCCCCTGTACTTACTTTTTTATTTTATTTTTACATATTTGGACAGATAGATATATAATCTTCACTTCAACACTATTGACAGATAAAGGAAACCCAATTTAACAAATCACACAACAACACATTTTTTTTTCTTATCTTTATGGAAGGCTGGACCCTCCTAAGTTTCTCTCTAATGTTTTCTAATCATTTGCACTTGTTTTGGTACCTAATTCTAATATTAGCTATTTTATGTGATGGTAAAGGTTAACCATATGGGTGTGGTAACATCATTCAAAGATCAAAAGATCTACCCGAGGCCCTCAGAAGAAATATTATTGATGACCATGAGTCTGGGAGGGGTTACAGTCTGGGAGGAGTTACAAATCCATTTCCAAGCAATTCCAAGTACATCATTCCATTGTCCGCCGAAAATTCCAGACCACTAGCAAACTACCTAGGACAGGTCGTCCCACCAAACTACCTAGGACAGGTCGTCCCACCAAACTACCTAGGACAGGTCGTCCCACCAAACTACCTAGGACAGGTCGTCCCACCAAAGTCAGCCCAAGAGCTGACCGAAAGATGCTCATAGAAGTCTCTAAGAACCCCAGGGTAACATCAAGGGATCTACAGGCCTCTCTTGCCACAATCAATGTCAAAGTGCATGGGTACACTGTCAGAAAGAGACTGCACAAACTTGGCCTACACGGGAGGTCAGGAAGGAAGAAGCCTCTGCTCTCAAAAAAGAATATCAAGACACAACTGGCTTTACCCAGGTGTTGTCTGGCAAAAGTCGTTGTGTCTTCATTTTTTTTTTTGAGAGCAGAGGCTTCTTCCTTCCTGACCTTCCATGTAGGCCTTTGTACAGTCTCTTGTAGCCCATCCTTGGGAGGAATTTCCAAATGCCTGAAGGTACCACGTTCATCTCTACAAACAATAGTATGCAAGTATAAACACTATAGGACCAAGCAGCCGTCATACCGCTCAGGAAGGAGACGCGTTCTGTCTCCTAGAGATGAACGTACTTTGGTGCGAAAAGTGCAAATCAATCCCAGAACAACAGCAAAAGACCTTGTGAAGATGCTGGTGGAAACAGGTACAAAAGTATCTATAGCCACAGTAAAATGAGTCAGAAGCTTCTAAAGACATGACATAATTTTCTGGAATTTTCCAAGCTGTTTAAAGGCACAGTCAACTTAGTGTATGTAAACTTCTGACCCACTGGAATTGTGACAGTGAATTATAAGTGAAAAAATCTGTCTGTAAACAATTGTTGGAAGAATTACTTGTGTCATGCACAAAGTAGATGTCCTAACCGACTTACCAAAACTATAGTTTGTTAACATGAAATCTGTGGAGTGGTTGAAGAATGAGTTTTAATGACTTCAACCTAAGTGTATGTAAACTTCCGACTTCAAATGTATATATATATATATAAATATCAGGTCATCTTACAAAACCAAATGCTCATATACTGTTAGAAATCAGCGCACGTAATGTACCTTGTTGGCTGGATCTTAGGGGGAGCTATATATACCCTGAAATGTGAGCAGAGAAGAGACTCGTGTCTCTGAGGGCCGCACTGACGACAAAGCCCTAACTCGGCCCAACGGCAATCACACCAAACTGTCCATGCTAGCCTAGTCTACATCACAACGCTGTGCACAAATTGTGAGTTTGCTCAACATTTGGGCATATAGCTGAACCAACATACATTCTGAATTTGAATTGTATGTTCACTCAACTTACATTTTTAGGTTGAGCAAACATACAATTCAACTTGAGAATTTATCCTACCATATTTGCATATTTACCAGTGTAAAATTCAACTCTTTATGACATTACAATTCAAATATCAAAAGGACTATCTTTGAGGGCCTACCCACTGGGCACACACTGGCTGAATCAACGTTGTATCAACTTCATTTGTCAATGTATTGTGATGTGGAATCAACATGGAAAATACATTTGATTTGAAAAAAAGTAAACCAGTGCTGTTTATCTAATTTCAACCAGTGTTGAAATTAGATTGATGTAACAACCTGTTAGTCAGGTTAACTCAATGTATTTAGATTGATGTAACAACCTGTTAGTCAGGTTAACTCAATGTATTTAGATTGATGTAACAACCTGTTAGTCAGGTTAATTCAATGTATTTAGATTGATGTAACAACCTGTTAGTCAGGTTAACTCAATGTATTTAGATTGATGTAACAACCTGTTAGTCAGGTTAACTCAATGTATTTAGATTGATGTAACAACCTGTTAGTCAGGTTAACTCAATGTATTTAGATTGATGTAACAACCTGTTAGTCAGGTTAACTCAATGTATTTAGATTGATGTAACAACCTGTTAGTCAGGTTAACTCAATGTATTTAGATTGATGTAACAACCTGTTAGTCAGGTTAACTCAATGTATTTAGATTGATGTAACAACCTGTTAGTCAGGTTAACTCAATGTATTTAGATTGATGTAACAACCTGTTAGTCAGGTTAACTCAATGTATTTAGATTGATGTAACAACCTGTTAGTCAGGTTAACTCAATGTATTTAGATTGATGTAACAACCTGTTAGTCAGGTTAACTCAATGTATTTAAGCTGAAGTTTTACCCTAATTTCAATGTAAACAACGCTGGTTGAAATGAGATGAAAACAGTACTGGTTAATTACTTTATTTTCCATGTTGATTCTACGTAAAATACGTTGACAAATTACATTGAAACAATGTTTCTTCAACCTGTGTTTGCCCAGTGGGTAGTTACACCCTGAAACCCCTGGTTTACAGGCTACATCAAGCCTGCAAGTCACATTATGCTGGCTTGCAAAGTGATGTGTAATTTCTATTGGAATCCAGCGAGGATTCCAATAGAAGCGAGGATATCCAAAAACTGGAACTTTTAATCACCCACAATGAGAATGACTTCCAGGGTAGGGAAGACTGATTATTGAGACTACTTAAATCATATAAACTTGAGCAGTAACAGGTGCAAAAAGTTAAATTACTAACAGAATGGTTTTGAGTGGTTTACAGAAAACATACATTTGTAATTTTACTCAACAAGCGTGTTCAAATTCAGCTCATTTCAAGCTGAGTTTGTTGATTCAACATACAATTGTAGGGCAACCAGCTGCAATAGGCTTGTGAGTTTGCTAAACATTGGGGCATATAGCCTAGCTGAACCAACATACCTTCCAAAGGCAAACATACATTTTCAATTCTTCTCAACATGTTATTTATACATTCAGCTCACTGTGAGCAAAGTATGTTGAGTGAACAAACTTTCACACATCAGCTCAATTTCTTGTCCTTCTGAAGTCCACCTAACTCACAGAATAACGCTGGGTTGAGAGATAGGCCTCCTTAGTTTTGGCGCAATTAACAACAGCCATTTTTTTTTATCTGTTTGTAACTCAGATGAAAGCATTAGCTAAACGTGACCCACCAAAAGGGCAGTATGTATGTGTGATTGATGCTCCAATCTCTGCTGTAAGTAACTTAATTCCTTGTTCATTGGCCTAAAGATTAGCTCAATTAGACATCATTACTATTTTAAACACCATCAATACGTGCTTTGCGCCACTGTGTAAAATGTTGTTCTGTCCTGAAAAGGGTCAACTCAAATGTTGTGTCTCCTTTAAAGCAGCTTGTTAGATATTACTGCACTGTCGGAGCTAGAAGCACAAGCGTTTCGCTACACCCATAATAACATCTGCTAAACACATATGTGACCAATAAAATTTGATTTAATTAAGTCCAAAAATTGATGTAGCAACTGCTGATTACCCCTTTAAGCCTCGTGTCTGTGTGAATTTCGGAGCCACGGCATTCCTTGAACATGTGTTCAGTACCAATGTGCCTTTAGTCCTTCAAAAAGCATCGCCTCTCATCGTGTTTGTGAGATGCATGCTGATTGCTGACAGTGTTAGTGTGTGTGTGTGTGTGTGTGTGTTAGTGTGTGTGTGTGTGTGTGTGTGTGTGTGAGTGTGTGTGTGTGTGTGTTTGTTCAGTTATGATTACCTGCTGTGTACAGAGCGGTGTCTCTCAGTCCCCGCAGGCAGCGTCAGAGTGGGGCCAACTCATCCTAATGTACCTCACAGACCCATCCACAGTCACAGGGACTTCTCACTGATCAGACCTGTGGGGAGACAGAGACACACATCACACAGCCATGCAGACATTACCTGGGCAAATATGACTACGGTCATGGATTTGCAGTCTAACTAATGAGGACTTTGTTGGATAATGAGACTAGCAGATCTATACTGAGCCATTAGACCATTAAGTTTATAACATTACTGATTTGATAATGTCCAATTATCATCTTCAATTTACACAGAATTAAATTAGTTGCATTAAAACAACACTGCTCTATGACTGTTCTATGACTGCTCTATGACTGCTCTATGACTGTTCTATGACTGCCCTATGACTGCTCTATGACTGCTCTATGACTGCCCTATGACTGCTCTATGACTGCTCTATGACTGTTCTATGACTGCCCTATGACTGCTCTATGACTGCTCTATGACTGATCTATGACTGCTCTACGGGAGGAGCAAAACATCCCATAACAAAACAATCTACCGGTAACCTAGGTTACATCTCATGCCTCCTCATCAACTGCATCACTTGTCAGGCACAGAAATTGGTCCAAGTGATCATTCACTACATGCCTCCAGTCAACAAGTTCTCAGTATTTTAGGTTCAGCTATTAAAAAATCCATAATGACTGTAGACTTTTCTTCAGTGCTTTTTGTCAAATCCACAAAAATGATCTTCCTTGAAAATATGGTTTTGCCTGCCTATTTGACTGTACGTTTGTTTATTTCCCATGAGTAACTCTGTGTTGTTTTTTGTCGCACTGCCTTGCTTTGTCTTGGCCAGGTCGCAGATGCAAATGAGAACTTGTTCTCAACTGACCTACCTGGTTAAATAAAGGTGAAAAAAACAACAACATGTAAAGTCCTATTTCAGAAATTCTGTACTTGTTGAGTATCTTAATAATCCAGTGCTTGCATCCCAATATGGTCCAAACACACCGTACCAACAGACCTGTGTCTCCACAACCCTGGAACAGCCAGAGTTCAATGAATAGGCCTAGCACAGCCAACAGACAATTGCCAATGAATAAATAGGTGTCAAGATGAATTTCTGAGAAACGTTATCCCTTGTCTCTTAAACAAAACAAAAGATGGATAAGCAAAATGACTAAACAGTAGGCCTAGGCTACAAACAGCCAGTGACCAAACAGTAGGCCTAGGCTACAAACAGCCAATACCACACACAGTGACCAAACAGTAGGCCTAGGCTACAAACAGCCAATACCACACACAGTGACCAAACAGTAGGCCTAGGCTACAAAGAGCCAATACCACACACAGTGACCAAACAGTAGGCCTAGGCTACAAACAGCCAATACCACACACAGTGACCAAACAGTAGGCCTAGGCTACAAACAGCCAATACCACACACAGTGACCAAACAGTAGGCCTAGGCTACAAACAGCCAATACCACACACAGTGACCAAACAGTAGGCCTAGGCTACAAAGAGCCAATACCACACACAATGATTGACAGGTAACAGAAAGGTACCTTTGTAAACGGGAAACAAACTGTAAATTGGTGAAGAGGCTCAGCGGTGGCGTATCAAGCGGACAGGCAGGGTAGGGTGCTGCATAGGAGGCTGTGGCCCCAGAGTGAGAGGAGCCAGGGAGGGATTGTATGAGCACAGCGATCCCGAATGCCACAGATCAAGTTACAGAGATGGTAAATATAGCAGTTGCCCATGACTTCCACAGGTCACTAAACACTCAGTGGCATTCCAATTTGCTCTTAAAGGACTAGCATTAAGGTTTTTTTTATAGGCCACGCTGTGTAGGCCGCGCTGTGTAGGCCGCGCTGTGTAGCTGTGTAGGCCACGCTGTGTAGGCCACACTGTGTAGGCCAGCAGAAACCACTGGGATGTGTTCTCTCTGTTATCTTAAGGTGTTTTTAATGTTAACCTACAAGGAATAGAAGTCAAAAGTGGAAAAAGTCTAATTGAAATATAGTTTTTCAATAACTAACCATGGCTAGTTTTATGTTAAAAATATAAATTATATTTATATTGTAATGGGTGTATGACACCAGGCATTTGGATACAAACATGCAGCTATTGTCATAACTTGTGTTAGGGCTGTTTTAAGAATGGGGGTAGTTCCCCTGCAATATTACATTCTCTGGTTTGAACTGCATATCATAGTGGATAGTTGAGTGATGAAAACTGAACCCGAGCTGATATCTACTTTGAGCGCAGGGAAGGGCGTGGGTGTAACGGGGGCGAGGGAGCAGTAACGATACAGCCAACGTTAGTTACTATCAGCGCCAAATTCAATGGTAACTAGTCTCTATGATACCGACCTAAAAAGTCAGACAGAAGTTTTTTTTAGGCTTCTATCGCAATGCACACATTATCTCGGTTCACGGGTGATGCATTTACACAGGACTAACGGTTAAATACATTATGATCTAGCAGCTCCCCGTGTATTTCTATAAGAGGCTAGAAGGAATTTTTTAGCTAAGCATCTGAATGTGACTCAATAACACCAGTTTAAGCCTAGTTGCATTCACACTAAGAGATTGAAGCACACCCATTTTAGATCAACTATAAGAGTGTTCAAGGTTTGCCTGCAGCCACTGGCCAGTGCCACTGCATCCTTCACTCACCCCAGTCCGGATCATCCCGTCTGGCAGAGTCCCCAAAGTGGCTTATCGGCGTCGTTAGACCCCAGCTTTGATGATCGGTGATGCTGAACCGATAACATTTGACAGATAAGATAGCTGTCTACTTTTCGCTACCAATGCCTTTGCATTTCAATAGTTTTAGCTGACCGCGTAAGGCCTTTCTCTTTAACCGTGACGTTGGTTCATCAAATAGCTGCCGTGGATTGGTTTATTCCTGTCCACCGACGTAATGCCAGAGGACCGCCTCCCCCGCCATCACCTTGTTGACGGACGTAAACAGCGCACATAGAACAAGACCCCTACACTGATTCAGGTCCACACGTTCACATCTGATCTGACACATTGTTTTGCAACTGCTTGCAAGTCAAATGTTCTCTTCATCACAACTCACTTTGCTTGCCTTTCCTTTATAGCTGTTTGTGGCCAAGACCAGAAAAATTATCACGTTAAACTCGACCATCCAGAAGAGGGCAGTGTTGTGTCATCATGAGCACCTGTTACGTCACAGCAAAGCTGTTCAACTATCCCTCTGGTCACATAAACCACATAAATGTTCATAGATGTCATGGTTAAGGATAAGGATAGTGATTATAACATTTCAAAATGTTGTATTTGTAATTCAGAAATACCACATAATATACACACACACACAACACCATTAAATACTTTATGTTTAATGCAAGGTTCAATTAGATCAATTAAAAGGTGCATGTGTGTCCTTTTAAATTTTGTTTCACAACTACCAAAGCTGATAAGAATATTGTAGTTATTTGCATTCTAGTTACTCACACCTGCAGCAAACAATTGTCTTTTTTTTTTGTAATTCAGCAGGGGGGAGACACACAGATAATTCACATAATACAAATCATCAATCTACACTTCTGTGTCATTGAATGT
The DNA here is from genome assembly GCA_023634145.1 of Thymallus thymallus. NCBI lineage: Eukaryota > Metazoa > Chordata > Actinopteri > Salmoniformes > Salmonidae > Thymallus > Thymallus thymallus. The sequence goes on from CM042379.1 coordinate 2,791,059, forward strand.
TTTATCACCTGCCATGCCTCTTATGAAAAGAAAGATTTAGAAGCCAACATATTCTTTAACATTATCATAGCAGCACCTCTATCTAAGTCCCATTATCATTATCATTACCATTATCATTACCATTATCATTACCATGCCCTCAAAAAAATATGCCACACTTATTTGGATTTACATGGTTTTTAAATGTATTTGAGCTGAAATGGGGGCAATTGTTTTGTAACTTCCAATGACGCAACGGAAGGTAAGACAAGAGGGACTGGCAACAGTACCACAGACTACTTCATAATAAGCCAGCCTTACAAAACAAACAGCAATGACTGCATAGACAGCATCAGTCTTCAACGTCTCACAATCAAAGTAATAGTATAACAATTGAATGCTACACTGTGGAAAGAAGACAACTATTTATTCCTGTACGCATCTTTCTCTACACAGGTGAGTAATATGGAGTTCAGAGGAACTACATCCGTCTGCTCATCTGCCATTAAAATTGCATTCAATCATATAAACTCATACAGCCATCATTGAATGATACATGTTCCATACTTATATTTATGCCTTTTCTAAACATTTTGCATGTACTGTAGTAAACACATTTGGACAGCATTGTTACATCCAGGAGGCAGACAAATGGTTTAACTCATGGAACACACATATATCAGGTGTTTCGGATCATGCTAACTTCGACGTAGCTAGCTGCCTGGTTTAGCTAGCCTGTAATGGCCTTTTATACAACAGTATAAGTGGTACAAAACTTTACTATCTCTTTCTTCTTCACACATTTTACACAAGGATGATAATACCATAGGTTAGGTTGACTAAGCAGAAGGATTCATACCTACAACATAACAGCAGGAGATATACTGTCTATACTGTATATATATACTGTACCTGATTATTGTGGAGCTGCATAATGGCTTTATAAATAATGTACGGTTCAGGATAGGCACTAACCCACAACAACTATACATATTTGTACTACTTCCGGAAATAATAACACATTACTGAATTATAAAGCATTAGCTTTTAAACCCAGACTTGAGGTGGGGATCTGGAATAGATGCCAAACAGATCCACTAAAACATACTGATCTTGAAAATAACTAGTGCATCAATTCAGTGTGTGCTGACACTACTAGGGAAATAATATCACGCAAAAATAAATAAATAAATAGATATTATACATTTAAAAATTACTAAAAATAATTACATATTTCTGCACTTCAAACAAACTCTAGCAGATATAATTTGATAACTTGACTCAGAATCCTTAAATGTGCTAGGTTTGTGCTGATGAACTGAAATAAAAATAACATTGCATTAAGAACTGGATGTACAGGGAGCAATGGTTACAGGCTCAGTTGACTGTCGCATACCATTAGCCTTTAGCGGATTCAATTCTCCTTTAACTAATGTACTGCGCCACTCTCAATTTTCACACATTGTTAGCAGTGGTGCCTACTGCCTACACTAAAACATGATCTCAGAAACCAAGGGAAGCCATTACATCTACATGCTAATATCTGAATGTACATGGAGCCACAGCTCCAGATTCAGATTGAATTCTTTATCTTTGATTAAATCTGTATCCATGTATACAGTGCCACTCTCAATGTTCACATGAATGCATGAGTATGCCTGCCAGTGCATTCTGACTACATTAAAACACGGGCTCACTAACCAAGGGAAAGCTGTCTAGAGTAGACCCAAGTAGCCATCTAAGCCACGTAGAAAGATCAGCCGTACCTGAAAATAACAGACCCTTACTGCTTATTACTATGTTGTGAAGTAATGACCAAATAAATACAACAAGTGGTATGAAATATGTTGCTATGGTCTAATTGAGTCTAGCTCTAAGTGCATCTTCAATACTTTACTGTCTTCCAAATCAGACAATGACATAATACAACAAATTATGGGAAACAAGCAGCCTGTAAATTTAAGGTGCCGTTGCCCCTCAGCTGTGGAGTACCAAGCAATGACTTAGTTCTACTGACCCAGACAACAGCTACTGACCCAGACAACAGCTACTGACCCAGACAACAGCTACTGACCCAGACAACAGCTACTGTCCCAGACAACAGCTACTGTCCCAGACAACAGCTACTGTCCCAGACAACAGCTACTGACCCAGACAACAGCTACTGTCCCAGACAACAGCTACTGACCCAGACAACAGCTACTGACCCAGACAACAGCTACTGTCCCAGACAACAGCTACTGACCCAGACAACAGCTACTGACCCAGACAACAGCTACTGTCCCAGACAACAGCTACTGACCCAGACAACAGCTACTGTCCCAGACAACAGCTACTGTCCCAGACAACAGCTACTGTCCCAGACAACAGCTACTGTCCCAGACAACAGCTACTGACCCAGACAACAGCTACTGTCCCAGACAACAGCTACTGTCCCAGACAACAGCTACTGACCCAGACAACAGCTACTGTCCCAGACAACAGCTACTGACCCAGACAACAGCTACTGTCCCAGACAACAGCTACTGTCCCAGACAACAGCTACTGTCCCAGACAACAGCTACTGTCCCAGACAACAGCTACTGACCCAGACAACAGCTACTGACCCAGACAACAGCTACTGTCCCAGACAACAGCTAATGTCCCAGACAACAGCTACTGTCCCAGACAACAGCTACTGACCCAGACAACAGCTACTGACCTAGTGACCTTTGCCCTCGCGATGGCAAAAATAACACCAAGCATGAGCCTCTTTACACACAAGGAAAATGCATCAACAATGCAAAGAATAGTACACAGAGTTCATACAAATCTTTGGTGAACACACAAAGCCTCTGTCTGCAACAGACCTAAGATACTGCGGCTCTCGCACAGAAGCAAACGTGTCAATAGTTGTTCAAACGTAATCTAGCCGTAACATATACGGCCAGTCAAAGACAACGGAAGGATCCACTCAAACTTAACACAAACTACATCAAAATATACTTAGCAAAGGACATTCTCATGCAGCACTATATGGTACATAAATTATTTCAGTCAGAGGCATCAATATCCTAAAAACACTACGGTTCAACTGGCCAAAGAAAGACTATTTGAAAACTCAACATGATTTGAGTTTGAATATCAAGTATCCTCCAAAAATACTAATCTGACTGAACTAAACTTCCAATAACTAAACCTAACTAAGAATATCCCATCAAAAACTATGGCTCTGTCTTGTGAGGAAGTGGAATGACAGCGCAATGAAGACTTCAGTTAGCTACATACAGTACAATCAACCTAGTATACTCAAAACATTGTCTGTGGAACAGCTGTATACCATATCCTTTCATCAATATCCTCTGCATACCACAGGGTACGCAGTTGGAGATTGATTGTTTTAAAGAGAAAATATACAGGGGTTGTACTCTGCAATATCTCCTGTGCTCCTCCCCCGAAGGTAGACTTTTTGGGATGTTTCATCAATACAAAGAGGGGGCAGCATACAAGACACATTTGTTGTGATTAGTTGGTGTGTGCGCATGTGTGGTGCAGTGAGGTGAAACACAGCAAAGAGCCAGAGTCGCTGTTATTCCTGATAGTGTGTCCCACACTGAATGTAGAACATAGGATGGGCGTAAGGAAAGGTGCAGGGAGTTCTTCAGACAAGATTAGGATGGGGAAGGGTACGAGCATAGAAATATAATTAATAGAACTGCATCCCCATTCAAGTCAACGTGCCATGATAGGTGGACCGTTCTAGTAATTCTAGTTCTATGGCGGGGGAGTTAAGGTTTTGGAGTTAAGGTTTGATAGTGGTTTGACAGTAGTGGTAGCTCCTCGGCCAGCCTTAGGCACCACAAGGAGTTCGTCCCCGTCCTGGATACTGTAGGAGTGGAGTGCTCTGGTGTGGTACTTCATCTCCTCCGGCCCAAATACACTCTCCTTGTCGATGTAGTAAAGACGCATCTGATTGGCCGACAGCTGCACCACTGTCCTCAGCTGTTTCTTCAGTTCGGCCACGGTCTGGTCCAGGCGGATACTCACCTCCTCCACCTTGTCCTCACAGTGCACCTCCACCTTGGCGTGGCAGCGGGGTCGAAGGTCGATCTCAGCCAAGGGTTCCAGCTTCCCGTATTTGGTCACCAGGCAGTGGTACCTAGGACGGCAGGTATAGACGGGTTTAGAAACACACTAACACACTACATATACCACAGTCATCTAGGCTAAGCTGTTTCACATTATGGTTAGGTGAGGTTACAGTAATTATTTTTTAAAGAATGTGAAGATTTTATTTTTAGTGTGTACATTTTAATAGGCTACAATTAAGACAGTAAAGTACGAGCCAAATCCTGTCTCACTGGATCAGTGGGAGGAGAAGCATAGAGTGTTGTATACCTGTAAGGCAGCTCCTCCTCTGGGTAGTCTACATGGTAACGGATGAAGAACCTCTCTGAGTCCTCTCTCTCCCCGTCCGTCACCACACTGCCATTGAGTGATGATACAGAGGGCAGGCTGCGAGGATGAAGGGTGAGATTTTCAGTAACTAGAGATACGGTCGTGTGAAAAGTACACTCCCTTTTAAATATTTGGACAGATGGATATGTAATCTTCACTTCAACACTATTGACAGATAAAGGTTACCCAATTTAACAAATCACACACAAATTTTTTTTAACAAAAATGCCTTTTCCTTATGGGGAAAAAGTTAGTACACCCCTACCTTTACCATCACATAAAATGGTTAAAATTAGAATTAGGTACCAAAACAAGTGCAAATGATTAGAAAACATTAGAGAGAAACTTAGGAGGGTCCAGCCTTCCATAAAGATAAGAACATTGGTCTGGTTTGGTCTTAACCATATGGGTGTGTGGTAACACATCATTCAAAGATCAAAAGACCTACCCGAGGCCCTCAGAAGAAAGATTATTGATGACCATGAGTCTGGGAGGGGTTACAAATCCATTTCCAAGCAATTCCAAGTACATCATTCCACTGTCCGGCGAAAATTCCAGACCACTAGCAAACTACCTAGGACAGGTCGTCCCACCAAAGTCAGCCCAAGAGCTGACCGAAAGATGCTCATAGAAGTCTCTAAGAACCCCAGGGTAACATCCAGGGATCTACAGGACTCTCTTGCCACAATCAATGTCAAAGTGCATGGGTACACTGTCAGAAAGAGACTGCACAAACTTGGCCTACATGGGAGGTCAGGAAGGAAGAAGCCTCTGCTCTCAAGAAATAATATCAAGACACAACTGACTTTACCCAGGTGTTGTCTGGCAAAAGTCGTTGTCTTGATATAATTTTTTGAGAGCAGAGGCTTCTTCCTTCCTGACCTCCCATGTAGGCCAGGTTTATCTGTCAATAGTGTTGAAGTGAAGATTACATATCCGTCTGTCCAAATATGTAAAAAATAAAAGAGAACTTTCCAGGGGGTGTACTTACTTTTTCACATGACTGTATATGACACTTTTGCAGTATTGTGTGTGTGTGTGTGTTTATGTAACATCACAGTGAGTATGTTTACATGTACAGTGATAATTCGATTTTTCGACTGACTATGGCAGTAGGCAGATTACGCAATAGTCATGTAAACACCTTACTCTGCTTATCTTAAGGTCAAAATCAAAGTAACAGTATGCCGATTAAAACACCTGGTTTTCTGAATAATCTTTCAAATCATAACGACATGTAAGCAGCTTAATCAGCGTTCCAGCTGTGTATTTGATCTGAACATGTGCACCAGCCAAGAACAACTGAATGTATCTTAGAAGAAGTTTTCACATACAAACTTTATACGTCCGAATTCATAATAAAAATTGTTTCACAAAAATAACATGGCGGTAGAACGTTTATTTTGATTGGCTATTTTTTTTGCATTTATCAGGGTGCCATCACGTGATTTCAGCTCATGTCCATGTCCATGTAAACAGGGTTATTAGGGAAATTGTTCTTCTTGCAAAGCATGTAAATGTTTTAATCAAACTATTATACTAATCTGACATTCCACAATAACCGCATTGTTGAGATCTTTCAACTAATGTGTGTGTTGAGGTCTGTGTGGTTGCCTCACACACCCAGTACCTCCCAGAGAAACTTACTTTGCAACCATGAGGCTCCGGCGCTCTGTGTTGGTATAGGTCTGCAGTAAGGGAATCCCCTGCAGCCTCACATCTTCCAGTTTAGGAAACTGGTTAAGCTTCTCTATGTCCTCCCATCGGTTAAGACCTGGCACACACAGAGACGCATTGGAGACCACACACACACACGCACACGCACACACACACACACACACACACACAAGCATGCACACACACCTTATTAGTCAATGAGATTCAAACTAATTTCCATAAACAGTCAAACAGAATAACCTTTATGTTTGTGCCCTGGCTCTGACACAAACGATTGAGATAACTGACGGTGGAAGAGGACGGTGGAAGAAGAGGGGGATGGATAGATAGAGAAACCACAGAGAGAAGTACAGGGGAGTGTTAGCGATTAGTGGGTGCACTTCAAATATCCAAGGCCAGTTTCCAGTGAGGGACACAACCCCAATAGACTCTGCTCTGGTTGATACCTGAGTTGTGCAGATTGATGCTGCGTAGGTTGGGGAAGAGGCGCCGCAGTACGTCTTCCGAGTCCTGAATGGAGCTCAGGTTGCAGTTGGCCATGACCAGAGTTTCCAGGCCGGGGAACATGGGGCCAATCTTGCGCACCTCGGCCCAGTCCTGGAGGTTGTTGTCGGTGATGTGCAGCAGGCGCAGTGTGGGGCAGGGCACAGTAGAGGCTGACACGGTGGTGTACTCATTAAGGCACAGGAACAGCTCCTCCAGCCTGGCGCGTAGCAGGGCAGGGCAGGGAGCAACACAGGGCTCAGAATATAGACCATTAACTTTTCTTAATGCTTCCACTGTAATTTACTGTTAGCTCCCTACAACCTAGGCCTCATTACAGACGACCACTCACATCTCTCTCCAGTCCACAGTACTCAAGAAAGAAACAAAATCCCTCTTCCTGACTTAGGAAAACACATATTTTTCTGTCTTGAGAAGTGAACAATCAGAGTTGCCTTTGATAAAAAGGTGTTTAAAAGCAGTGTAGAATTAAGGTTTATCTTACTCAGGCATCTCCCGTGTGAGTACGAGCACCGTGTTCCAGGAAACTTGAGTGTTGTTGAGGACCAGGCGTCGGACTCGGGCAAAGGCCTTAGCACGGCTAGGCTCCAAGACAACCTCACTTAGCGGGTTGGAGCTCAGGTTGAGGAAGTCCAGGTTGGGGATGTTTGACACAATCTTACTAATCTGAAAGGAGTGGCTTCAAACTTAGTGTGACGTCCTAAATATAATTATTCATACATACATGTAACTAAGCTACAAGGATATAGGTGAGATTGCATACTGGTAGAGGAATGAATGTTAATTCAGTTACTATAAAATGTTTCCCATATTGGTAGAGTACCCTAGTTGAGCCCACCCACCTCATGCCAGTCCTGGAGCTTGTTGTGGGATAGGTCGAGCTCCATAACGTGGGTACAGAAGGCTGCAATCTCTCTCTGCTCTCCCGCATGGCTGATTCCACAGCCAGCCAGGACGAGCACACTGGGAAGGTTCAAACGATCTGGAGAGAGAGAGAGCAGAATAACTTGAGTAAACCATCTCTACCACCGCTCAATCATCTTAACTGAGCTGCTGAAGAGGAAGGAAACTACTCAGGGATGCCAATGGGTAAAACTGTGGATGGATCATATTGAAGTGCTCACCTTTCATAGGCGAGCCCTGTGGGAGAGTTGGCACAACCACCACGCCCATGCCGGGCCATCGGCGGTACGGAAAGTTCTCCGGGCTGTACTTCTCGCTGAGAACCTGCATGAAGGTGCGGCCCTCCTCCTCATGTGGATCCATGGCCCCACTGTCCCACATCCCCTCTGGGTCGGCTGGGTCGCCGAAGTGGTAAAAGAGCCAAACACTCATAGAGGTCAGCTGGCTGAGACAATGGCGGAAGTCATTCACCTTCACACTCACATCCAATCACTCGGAGGGACTCGGCCATCACTGACATTACCCTAACCTGTTTCACCTTCTAAACAGTTATGGTCATAAAATACATATCAGTCTTCACTGAAAAGGATGCTATTCACATAAAACACATTCTATTTTCATCTACAGTATTTCAATCAGGCATGTTAACAGTTACTCTTATACATGGCCATTCACTTGATGCTGCTTGATATAAATGCCTTGGAGACAAAACAGCCAGAGCATAATAATATGTATTTCCCTTGAAGAGTGACAAGGAGGCTCAGTGATAATGCTATGGAAGGGAGGGACAGAGTTAAAGTCCTAAAGTCCTTATCAGTAAAATACAGTAAGACTTTCCCATTTAATATTTTAATATATCGGTGATTCTCAAAATGTTTGTCTTGATTATGTTGTCGAGAACCAAAAACAAATGAATTGAAAACGTCGATAGACTTCCTGCTCTTTAGCCATAACAGGCAAAGTTTGGCAATAATCCGGAAACACTGATGACATCGTCTGGTGTGCATCATGTGATTTTAAACAACTACGAGCAGGAAAACGTTAGTAGTGTTTGACTACAAAACATAGAAACCGCCATTTTGACATATGTTGATATTGGGGTGGTGCTGGAGATGATGAATGAGGTTGTCAAGTGGTGAAATACATTTTTGAACGCCTTGCAGGTTGCCCTCGATACACCACCATCTGCTGCTGGCTATATAAATAATGTAGAGGTTTTACTGAAATGAAAGTAATTGTATCATATTAAGGTACTTCACCAGCACGTGTAGGTCACAGTAAACAGTGGAATTGGCCTATGTTTGTTATATTACAACAACCATAAAAGGAAATTATAGATTACAGTATCCATAATATACTTATTCTTGTTGTACAAAACTGACAAGTTACTATTAGGTTATTGACTAATATGAGCAAAAGTATTTCATTAACATACATGAGTGTGAGGAAAATAACAGGAAGTATACATTTCAATGACACTACAGTAACAAGTGTGTCATACCTCCAGCAATGTTCCTCTCTACCAGTCCACTATCACAGCTCATTGTGGGTTTCTGCAGAGAAGGCCTGTCAGAGGAACACAGTTTTTGGAATTGAGGGACATTCATGTGCTGGTGGGACGGATTTGCAAAAGTAATACAAGTATAAAATGAAGTACAAATCTCTTCTTTGAACAGTGTGCAATAACTCAATTTGCCCTTACGCTCCATGCAATAACAATGCAATTTTTTTACAACTTTGGCAAAGGATCACGTCTACAAAACTTAGTGCACTCTGTTCGCAACAGATTTGTTTTGTTTTGGGAACAGAAAACTGTATTGAGATCTGGCTTTTCTTCTATGAGAAAAATCAGCAGAATATCGGCCCAGTTCCATCTCGCTCCATACGCTCCCACTGCCGGCCAATGGGCTTCCTCTCCTCACCATATCTGATTAAACATCTGGCTCCTCGTTCCATCTGTGATGCCGCTGCCTGTGCGCTCACAGAAGCCATAATGGGACATTTATAAAGATGATATCTCTATAATTCTCAAAGCTTACTCCATAGTGGCTGGCTGGCCAGGGGCAGAGAGGCTGAGCCCTCCTCCTTCAGACTTCTCTCCAGTGAGGGGCTTCAAGGTGAACAGGAGGGATGCGCTGATACCACGTGAGAGTAGACACTTCAATCAAAACAAGCCATATGCAGTTATGCATGATATACAAATGACATTAAAGACATTTACATACACATTGATGTATTGTTGACTTGTTAACGTATAACTTTGAGGGGCAGGTAAAATAAATAGCATGGAAAGGAATTCAGATTGTAAATAGGCATAGGCCTACTAATTTTATTATTTTGACTAGGCTATAGCCTAGGCCAGGGATCATCAACTAGATTCAGCCAAGGGACAATTTTTTTCTTGAGCGGATGTTCAAGGGGACCGGAACATCATTACAAATAATTAGTAGACTACAAATTGACCGCAAGAATCCCAAACAAATATTTGACTAAAACATTTTGCTTACATTTATATGCTCAGAAAACTTGGGGGGCAAAATAAACCCTGGCTAGGCTATGTCACTGACATTGTGTCACGTTTTGTGAATAGCATGGCTCTGATGAATATCAAGTGGAAAATAAAATGTCCATAATATGGTGCTGTTAGCTTCAGAATAGAAGGAATGGATGGACCAAACGTTCAGATATGGTCATTTACAGCTCAGATATTGCTCAAATTAAGTCTTTGATATACTAGCTAGTGCTATATAGTGCAGCAAATGTACATGATGAGTACCGCAGAGAGCTAGTTAATAATATGCCAATCATATCAGAGCCAATTAGGTGCATATAGAATCAGGCAAGAAAAAGAACACAAAACACTAAGAACGTGAACGGACAACGCTACGTCAAGCGTGAAACGTACATTATAGCTAAGATAAACGTGATTACAACGTGATTTCAGAAACATTACACGTAAACACTCTGTACAGTTTGACTGTAGCTTTCACCTGCTAGATATCTGCAGGATCAGTGGTTTGCTAGCTTGCACTTTATAGGAATGTATAGCTGGAGGAACTAAAGCGCCGGAGACTGGTCAGAGACCGGTCCAGACTCCACTGTCAGCATCATTGAAGGACCCATGCGAAGACAATGCATCAACATGACGCAAATACTATTGTCATAATACCATTGCATTAGCTAGATATGATATAAAAGCAATAAATATACATTTAATATGTTCGCATTTCAAAACTCACCTTTATTGACCTGCTCTGTGTAAATGTCTTGTTGTTGATTCAGCTGTCATTGCCCCACTCTCATCCCGGAAATGACGTAGATTTATGAAACGTCAGGATATTTTCCCTAGATACGCAGCTTTGTACAGGATACTACATGTCTTTGAATACATCATTGGTAATAATAATCCATTTACAGTCATAGGTAATGCTACTATAGATGACTAGCCTTACACTGTTAATGATGCGAGTGGCGCAGTGGTCTAAGACACGGCATCTCAGTGCTAGAGTCGTCACTACAGACACCCTGGTTCGAATCCAGACTGTATCACAACCGGCCGTGATTGGGAGTCCCATTGGGTTCGGCGCACAATTGGACCAGCATCGTATGAGTTTGGCCAGTGTAGGACGTCATTTTAAATAATAATTTGTTCTTAACTGACTTGCCTGCTTAAATAAAGGTTTTTGACAATTAGTTTGCTGACTAAATGTGTTGCATGTCGGTATCTCTGCTAAAACGCCCCTTGCTGTTGCAAATACAAACTATTAATTAAGTTGGATGACTTTGACTGAAGGAGTGATGGGCAAAACCTAGTACATTCACTTTTACATGACAAGTGTCACTGAAATTCCCATGACTGTACATCACTTTCTTACCGTGTCCTGCAGTGTCCTCTCCTGGTAGAGAAGCTTGTTGTTTTGGTTAAATACGAAGAGGTGCTGTCCCCAACTGGGAGACTTCTGTCACCGAGCCAGGGCCTGGAGGGCCACCACTGTGTACTAAACACACTGCGGCTCGTATGGTTGTTGTTGTTTTTGTTGTTGTGGTAAATTAATTAAGAAAAGCTTATTGGGAAAAAATGACTACAGGAAGTTTCAACACACTGAGTTGTGTACATTTGGCTCGACTAAACGTACTAGTTTGCAACCTCGTTGGAAAACAGGAAAACTGTTTACTGAAAAATTGTCTTCTCTGTAAGAATTATTAGAAGTACTATACTCCTGAACTGGCAAACCACTTATTCCACATTGCCCAAATACACCACCTAACTCCATGCACTCACCCTGCTGTTTTTCTTCGGAAACCAAGCTTGAGTCTCGTCTCTCTAACACCCCTGAGTAGTGAGAAAGGGACTCTTTGCCAAGACGCATTGGGTGGATGGGTGGAAAACAAAACAGAAATAAATAACTTTGTAAAACAGAAATAGATGTGGTGACCCTGTAGCTTTGGTGCCAGAAAACTCCCTCCAGACAGACACTGTTTGTGAACCTTGTTTTCCACTCAGTTTGGTTAAAGAGGAGGAGTCAGCTCAGCTCTGTCAAGGAAAACTTTACATGACTGGTTTAACCCTCTCTTATCAATGAAATAAAGGAAAGTAAACACAAAACACAGAGACGATTTCAGAATGAGGTCCCATCAATATCTCATCCTTAATGGTAGTTTAAAACAAAGCCCAAATATTTTATCTCTGTTGTCGTTTAAGGCTGATATAAAAAAATAAAATGTGCAGTATCTAATTATCTGATGATTTGAATATTTAAATGATCAACAATCAATCAATTATTAATTGTTTAATTTACAGAGGTAAAAGTACACAGCTGAAAATAATATTTATCTTAATCTTCGAAGATGGCTGTCGGATCATTTTAGTCAGGGTCTCAGCATTTGATGAAACCTGGAGAAAACACAAGCTTGAAATTCATTTGACTGGGATTTAGAGTTTGACATTGATTACAAGACAATCAAACCCCACTACAATAAATAAGTGAATTGGTTGGTACATAAATAGGCAGTTATGATTTCATCCCCTCACAGGCTTCAACCATCTCTTGAGTTGCTCAACATACATGAGCCCATATACTGTATATCACAAAATAAAACTAAACCATAAATCATTATTTTAAATACAATGAAAATCAGCACAGAGATGATATATAATATAAGTTATGTAGTACCTTAGATTAAGTGTTTATCATGTGCAACTACAAAACAGACTCCAACTTTACCCATATCAATGTCAGCACGTTATGTGATTGTAAATGACAGGCGAAACAGCACCTCTTCAACCACAGGACGCTGTAGTAGTAGTAAATCAGTAGTACTGATTTAAACCATAGTTCCTATGTAACCCTCAGAGTCACCTATGTGCAGTATTAAGAATCTTCCCCAATAGGTTGCTTGTGTCTCTTTCCACTGCCCTTTGTCAAAAGGAGTCAATGCCAACAACCCAGAGGAATGAAAGTCCACACAGTCCTCTTAAATTGGTATTTTTATATTTTCTCCGGATGGTTGCACTTATGAAAGCTCTTTCCCAGACTTTCTCTAGATGAGCAAGGACTAGGCATATCGCTTACAGTGGAAACAGTCAGCACACTTTCTTTATCAAGGTGTCTGTGAAAGGTGAAAGGTCACAACATGACTTTTCTTTCCATGTGTTGTTCAACTTCCTCAATGTGTTGTGCTGTCCGTCCCTGGTATCGCCACCATGTGCAGAACTTGACAACAAGCTCTATTGTGACTTGCTGTTGAACTGCTGTCTGTCTGCTTGAGTCATCGGAACGTTTCCAGAGCGGTTAGGGCCGTTAGAGCATGTCGTCGTATGCCTCTCTGACCGGGGCTCTCTTGGTACGCCGTGGTCTCAGGCTGGAGAAGCAGGAGGAGGCAGTGAGGGCGATGCGGCTCAGGCCCAAGTTCAGGCAGTGCACCTCGGATGTGACGGGCACCTCGGAGAAGAGGGTGCGGTCGCGGGACAGCCGCGTCAGGGTGTCACTGTTCTCAATGTCCTTCACAATGTTCAGGATCTCCTGGCGCTCCGTCTGCCGAGTCATCCCACGGATGTTCAAGATGGCCGACACATGTTTCTTCCTGCAAACAGAGGAGGAGAAAAAGGGTTCAGTCTAGTTCATGTTCTGATCTATTAATAAAAATCGACATCCAACAAAGATATCATATAGGCCACATCTAGCCATCACAAGGACTTGATATCAAAATATAGAGAAGGCAGTCGGCCCTGAGGCAAGTCACTAAAGAACAGAGAAAGTTGGACAAAAGAGTTTGCAAAGAGTTTACAGTTAGTTAGAGAACATTACCAAGACATCTGTCTCTGTTTGAGGGTGCCTGACTGTGGCGACACGGGCTGAGCAGCAGCACGAGGCTGATTGACAACCAGCTCTAAACACTAACAGCAGCCCAGCCCTGGGACGGTAGAAACTCCACCTTACCCGACACCCTACACCCACTACAATTTGCATACCACCCCAACAAATCCATGGATGACGCAATCTCCATCACTCTGCACACTGCCCTATCCCATCTGGACAAGAGGAATACCTATGTAAGAATGCTGTTCATCCACTACACCTCAGCCTTCAACACCATAGTGCCCTCCAAGCTCATCACTTAGCCTGGGTCTGAACCCCGCCCTGTGCAACTTGGTCCTGGACTTCCTGACGGGCCGCCCCCAGGTGGTGAAGGTAGGAAACAACATAAGGGTGCGTGCTCAGCTCCTCCTGTAGTCCCTGTTCACCCATGACTGCGTGGCCACACACGTCTCCAACTAAACCATCAAGATTGCAGACGACACAACAGTAGTGAGCCTGATTACCAACAACGACGAGACAGCCTACAGGGAGGAGGTGAGGGCCCTGGTGGAGCGGTGCCAAGAAAATAACCTTTTCCGCAACATCAACAAAACTAAGGAGCTGATCTTTGACTTCAGAAGACAGCAGAGGGAGCACGTCCCCATCCACATTGACCGGGCAGCAGTGGAGAGGGTGAAAAGCTTCAAGTTCCTCGGCGGGCACAACACTGACCACCTGAAATGGTCCATCCACACAGACAGTGTGGGGAAGAAGGCGAAACAGCACCTCTTCAACCACAGGACGCTGAATAAATTCTACAGATGCACCATTGAGAGCATCCTGTCCGGCAGTATCAGCGCCTGATACGGAAACTGCAACGTCCGTAACCACAGGGCTCTCCAGAGGGTGGTGCGGTCAGCCCAACGCATCAACAGGGGCACACTGCCTGCCCTCCAGGACATCTACAGCACCCAGTGTCACAGGAAGGACAAGAAGATCATCAAGGACCTCACCCACCCGAGTCATGGCCTGTTCACCCTGCTAACATCTAGAAGGTGGAGACAGTACAGGAGCATCAAAGCTGGGACCGAGAGACAGCTTCCATCTCCAGGCCATCAGACTGTTAAAGTCACCACTAGCTGGCCTCCACCCAGTACCCTGCCCTGAACCTTAGTCTCTGTCACTAGCCGGCCTCCACCCAGTACCCTGCCCTGAACTTAGTCTCTGTCACTAGCCGGCCTCCACCCAGTACCCTGCCCTGAACTTAGTCTCTGTCACTAGCCGGCCTCCACCCAGTACCCTGCCCTGAACTTAGTCTCTGTCACTAGCCGGCCTCCACCCAGTACCCTGCCCTGAACTTAGTCTCTGTCACTAGCCGGCCTCCACCCAGTACCCTGCCCTGAACTTAGTCTCTGTCACTAGCCGGCCTCCACCCAGTACTCTATGCTGCACCTTAGAGACTGCTGCCCTATGAACATAGAGTCATTGAACACTGGTCACTTTAATAATGTTTACATCCTGTTTTACACACTTTACATGTACATACTATATTATTGTCATGGCTCATCCTATATAACTACTGCTGTACACACCTTTTCTATTCATATACTCTCCATAATGTCTACAAACACTATCTACTGTCCATAATGTCTACAAACACTATCATATACTGTCCATAATGTCTACAAACACTATCATATACTGTCCATAATGTCTACAAACACTATCATATACTGTCCATAATGTCTACAAACACTATCTACTGTCCATAATGTCTACAAACACTATCATATACTGTCCATAATGTCTACAAACACTATTATATACTGTCCATAATGTCTACAAACACTATCATATACTGTCCATAATGTCTACAAACACTATCATATACTGTCCATAATGTCTACAAACACTATCATATACTGTCCATAATGTCTACAAACACTATCATATACTGTCCATAATGTCTACAAACACTATCATATACTGTCCATAATGTCTACAAACACTATCATATACTGTCCATAATGTCTACAAACACTATCATATACTGTCCATAATGTCTACAAACACTATCATATACTGTCCATAATGTCTATACATATCTATTTATATGA